>QLOD02000033.1:17354201-17367154 GCA_003260245.2 Sideroxylon spinosum
GGAGGTGCATGTATTCCTATTGGTGGGGAGAGGGAAGTCTCCCATTGGTTGTTGAGTGCGGTTAGATATTATATCCAATATTAATGGTGAGTCTTGTGGGGTATGATTGGGGCGTGGATTAAGAATAGATTTATTACATAGGGTATGGATCTTTACAGTGAAAAGGAGAATTATTACATGGGGTTATGTATCTGTAGTGAGAGAGAATGGACAACAATAAAAATAAATACATAAACATAAATCCTTTCCCTACCCTATTGATTATTTTTTCATTTACTCAGAGATTTTACCCATAAAACAAATTTTTTCCCTCTTATCAATATATCTTTCGTCTCCTTTATTTTGTTTATATGTTAGTAAGAGAAAGTGAGAGAGGGGTTGATACTAGCGCCATTCACTAAAAAGAAATCGTTCAGTAACGAACAAGATCATGGGTTAAGCTTGAAAGGAGATGAAGTCGCCAGATTTTTCCTCGAGGCCAACTTGCATTGGTATAATTTAGGCATTTATATACACATTTTGACATGTACATATCAAGGTAGGTGGGTTTATGTGTTAAGGTGTATATTTCTTAAATCATGTGAATATAATTACAATATTATGTAGGAGAATGTTAGGAATAAAAAATAAAAACAAAATAAAAATATCTATCCTAAGCATGCTTTATTAAAAATCTATGATGAATGCATGAGATGTTATGAAAGAAGACATAAATGCTTATATATATAAGACTGCATGTATAAATTATTTACTTTGCATCTGCTGCACTAGAATTCTAAAATGAGACATAAATGCTTAGATATTTATATTTACAAGACTGCATGTATATATTTATTCTGCTTCTGTTGTATCTGAATTGTAAAAAAGAGTATAAAAATGCTTGCATATATGAATATACATACATATATAAAACTATTGTGGATATGATTATCATTGAAACACGTATGAACATACATTATTATGTATATAAATGTGAAAATTTGATGTGTATTAAATTGAAAGGTATGTTTTTGCTCATGTATATAAATATGAAAGTTTTCTTTGTGAATTAAATTGAGAGGTTATGTGCTCATCATAAATATGAAGGATTGCTCTATGTGAATTAGATTGGAAGGTTCTTTATATACATTTTTTTTCTCATGAATATATATATGTGAAGCATTAAATTTGGGAGGCTATGTGCTCATTAATGAAAATGTGAGCTTGCTGTGTGAACAGAGTTGATTAGAAGCCTTGTTATACTAAATGATTTGGGAGATCAAGTATAATTAAACTAAGGAAGTATAGGTATGTATAAATGTGTGTACACAGATTTCCAACTAAATTGTCATTTATTTTCTTTTTATCTTTATTTATGTATTGAGTAATTAATTATTTGTACCAGGTGGCATTATTAATTTTTTTTTTTAACATTAGGTTGGACTTATTTAGAAGTGAGATATTTAAATAATATTTAAATAAATATTATTCGATTGAAAATAAAGAAGAATTTTAGAGATATATATTATTAATTTTTAAAAAAATAAAAAATATAATAATTTCAATTCCTTTATGATTAATAAAATATGATTAGCTAACGTTTTTTTTTTTAGTACTTTATGAGATTACATTGAACTTGATTGTTATGTTAAAGACATATATTCATCGGGCAACATGAAACTTAGGCCTGGGGCCATTTTATTTCATAAAATTTAATAAAAAAATGGATAAACACATAAAAGCTGGATTTAGAGAGAATCTTGTGTTTGGATAATGGAATTATTTGAGATTGATTTTTGTATTAGAATTATAGAGGGTATTGAAAGTGTAATGATCCGGATTTATTTTTGTATTTAATTATTTAATAAATTTGTTTCGTTATTTAAATTTAATAATTTTAAAACTTTGCTATTAATTTTTAATTGCATTTAAAGGGTTAAATTTTGGTGACTTTTGAAAAGGTTTTAAAATTTTACGGAGAATATATTATTTTCCTAAACCCATTAGGAATAGGTAATTAATTAAACTTATTAAGGTTACCTATCTATCTATACATATATTGTGGGTGGGTTCATGCAAAACCCTAGAGTGATAGAGAGAGAGAGAGAGAAAGGAAGAGAGAGAAAGTAAAGAGAAAAGAAGAAATGGCTCCGTGTATTACTTCTTGCAAATTATCAGACTGACTTTCTTCCAATTTTCCGAATGCAACGAGGTAAGGGATGGAACTTTTAATGTAAAACATATATATATATATATGTATATTATTTAATTCCGACGGATGACTTGCAGAGTATTCTGTTTAAAATTTTAAGTGTATTAGTAAATATGTATACACACAAGTGCCTAAGAAATAATGCTTCCAGGATTTGAACTGACGGTTTGATTAATTTTTTTTTGGTTCTAAATTAATGTTAGCCCATAACGTGAGAAATAGTTTTCTACAAACAATTGACGCACCTCGATTAGATGGACGTTTGGTTTGATAACTTGGCATAAATTAATGATGTGCACTGATTGATAGCTTTTTGATTTGAAATTAATGTTTGATATTGTTTAGTTTATTTTATTTTAAATTTTATTTTATTAAACTCTGGACATGAAACTTGAAGCATTAATTTAATGTTTAATGCAGTGTGGTTATATGTAAGGTTATGTGTTTAATAGGATCAAAATTTGTGTTATTTAATATGTTGGTACATTAATGGTTAATAAGGTTAAAACGTAAATTTAAGGAGAAATTAATTAATGTGGATTTAAAGCAAAATTTGATGTTATGATTTGTTTGAGTTGAGGGGTACTGAAAATATCGGGTATACGTACCCAAGGGTTAAAAGTCCCGAAATCTGCGTGGGTGTGGTTATCGAGTCCAGCAGGCTAGTAATCCTACAAATGAGCAGATGCCTAAGGGTGACATATTATATTCCTAAGGCTTCAGCCTAAGAAGCAGACACTGAAGGATAGTGTATATTGGTTGGGTCCTGTTTCTATGGAACAACCAAGCAGACACCAACGAATGGTGTATATTGGTTAGGTCTTGTTTCCATGGGACAACCAAGCAACAGTACCTTAAAATCAAATTATTTTCTTTGATATGTTATGTGGTGTTAATACACGCGTAAATTTTGTGGAATGTAAATTAATAATTAATTTCTATATTGAGATTGCTAATTGTGCATGTTTCACTTAGTAGCATGCTATGACATATCGCATTTATTTTATTATTAGGGTTCCGAGCACTCGTGGTATTAGTGCTCATCCCCTTACAGCTTGTGATGTAGCTAATGAATTTGAGACACGTGTGGAACCTACTCAATATGAAAATTGAGAATTTATTTATTTGTTTTTATTTAATTACATTAGAATTTTCTTTAGAGAATTGTTTTTAATGAATTGTAATAAGCATCTGTTTGTAAGGTGATTATTAATTATTTTATCTAGATCTGGGAGATTGTTTGGGCTTAGTCTTGGAGCCTTATTGCCTAGTTGGCTTTAACTAAGGCATTTATTTAAATTTAAAGTAAGAATTTTATTTATTAATTCTTTTCATTGCTCCATAGTGTGTGTATGGCTCTGATGAGGGACAAGAAAAGTTATTTAACAGTGTAATATGTGTTATTTATTCACATGCTCGGGTTATGAAATTCGGGGCGTGACAGAAAGAGTGGATTCTAGAACCCAAGGGTTGTAAGCCCTGAAACCTACATAGGGTGCTATAACATAACAGTCGGCTAGAAAGCCTCAAAGTATTTATACATCTTGCACTAGCATATATTAGTTTTAGGACTACGGGATCGGTTTGTCTATTAAGGTAAGGTGTGATGGACTAAGACTGCATATCAGGCCATGAGCACATTTGGGACTATAGGACCAATTGTATCCTACAGCTTCGGGCTGAGGATTTGATGAGTACTTCTAGGACAGTAGAACTAATTGTATCCTATGGTTAATGCTTGAGGATTTATTTTGGATTTAGTATTGTGGCCACAGACTAACCTTACAAAGTATCTGACTCATAGTATGATATTGATGTGTGGTGGTGTGCATGATTGTGACAAGATTTGTTTTAGCATAAGATTGTGGGATCATGGCTAAGTAACTATTATGATTAATTAAGGAAATTGTGAGATTTATATGGTTTTTCTTTTATATTGATTAATTATTAATGACATCCACAATTAAAGAAATTACATCTTATATGCATATTTTCTGGGCACGCGTGGTTTAGTTCTTATCCCCTCACAGTTAATGTTACAGGAGTAGATGCTCATGATGGACCCTTAAGCTAGCTTAGCTAACCATGTTTTTCAAACATATTTTTTTTTTTTTTTTTTGGTTTGTAAATTTCACATACATTTGGTTTTAGGCTTCGTTTTATGGCATGATGTATTGTAGCCTTTTATGGCATTTTTTTTTCCAGATTTTGGGGTACTCTCTATTAAAATACTTTTATTGTTTAATTTGCTTCCGTTTTGATTTGGTCTGGTTGATGTGATTGAATGTTATTTGTGGGTTATGTCTCCACGACATGGGGTCGTGGATTTCTGGGCATGACAACTTAGTATTGTAATACCAAAGTAATAATATTTAATTAGTTAAATTAATAAGTAATACACAAATCCCACATATGATTGCACCAACCCAATTTGCTTCTTGGGCCTAATCCAGTCCAATATTAATAGTATAAGGAAATTAACTAAAATAATAATATTATAATTAGGTAATTAATTATATTCAATTCATAATATTAAAGTAATAATATTTAATTAGTTAAATTAATAAGTAATACACAAACCCTAATATGATTGGAACCAACCTAATATGCTACTTAGGCCCAATCCAATCTAATATTAATAGGATAAGGAAATTAGGTAAATAATAAAATTATAATATTTTAATTAGTCAATTAATAATATTAAATTCACAATATTAAAATAATATTTACTTAGTTAAATTAATACGTAATACACAAACCCCTAATATGATTGAACCCAACCTAATGTTCTACTTGGGCCCAATCCAATCTAATATTAATAGTGTAAGGAAATTAGGTGAAATAATAATATTGTAATATTATATTTAGGTAATTAATAATATTCAATTCATAATATTAAAGTAATATTATTTAATTAGTTAAATTAATAAGTAATACACAAACCCCTAATATGATTGGACCTAGCCCAATATTTTACTTGGGTCTAATCCAGTCCAATATTAATATTATAAGGAAATTAGGTAAAATGATATTATTATAATATTACAATTGGGTAGTTAACAATGTTAAGTCAAATGAATAACAAACACACAAATCCTTAACGATTGGACCTGATCTAATATCTTGTTTGGGCCCAATTCAATCTGATATTAATTAAAATTCATTCCAAGTTCAAACCAATTTAATATATATGCTAACTAGTTTTAATACAGTGTTTATGTTGTTAATTAGATAGTCAAAAAACCAATGACACAGATTAAACTTAGAAACAAATTAAAATTTCTTTACTTTATTTATTTACGTGCATTAGTGAAACTTAAACCCATTCGAGAATCTTGTATGCCATCCATTTGGTCATCCTTAGGTGATGGATTAGGTCTTTGACTATGAACATTTGGAGATTGATGTACACGATTTTTGAATTGTCTAGTTTGGACAGTTTAGGAATGCAACTGTCCATCTTGTCTTTAATAGCTCATGCAATGTCCGATGTAAGATAGAGTTTCGGTTAACGTCCAATTATTCTCCAGTTGCATACACAAAGTATAATTATTGTCGTTTCTACGTCGTGTACTTGGAAAACCATGTAGACATGCTACCAAAATTTTGTCTTACAAGAGCACAAAAGCATCGAGTTGTTGAGTGTATGTTGGATCGTGCATTCTCAAATAGGATAAGACTAACCATCCTGTAGTGAGAAGGTGAATTTTAAGATTAGGTGATTTACATGACGCACGATCCGTTAGGTTAATTGTGCCTATTCATTTTAAGACTCCACAAAAATAGTTAGGGAGATGGATAAGAGTTGGATAGATTTACCAAATAGGATGTCTAGAGAATATATGGAGTGGATTAACCAGTTTATCACTTTCACCAATGGGTTTGATAGGGAATACATCAGTTGTCTAAGTAGAAAATGCACGAATCGGTATTATTACACACAAGAGCCCATCAGGGAGTATTTGATTCATAATGAGTTCTTGATGTAGTAAAATATTGGACATTTCATGAGAAAGAGTATGTCCCTTTTTTCCAAGAGGAAACAATTGAGGTGGAAGCTGAGGCTATGAAGGTTGATCCGATGCTCGCGGTGCTAGCTGATATCGTCTCCGGATTAGCATCGAAAAACACAAGCTGCAATACTGATTGGGTGAGTGGGAGTTATTCTCACTGGGGTGTAGATGACGAAGCTTTAAGATATTTGGAAATCCTTGACGATGCATAGATAGAATTGTATCCTGGATGCAAGGATTTTAGTAAAATTTCATTCACCATCAAGATTTTATTTTTGAAGGCGTTGAATCAGTGGTCGAACACGTCTTTCGACATGCTACTACAATTGTTACACAGAGTACTATCTTCAAGAATGAAGCTTGCTGATTCTTACTACCAAGCTCGTAAGTTAACTGAAAATCTGGGATTCACATATGAGACTTTGGATGCATGTTTGAATAGCTATATGTTGTTCTAGAATGAGAATGCTCACCTCGATATATGCACTGTGCGTAAGATTTCGAGATGGAAGGACCTAAGGGGTGGCCAGGATCGTTAGACTACTTTAGGTGTGTTAAATCGTGATAAACTTGTGGTTATAAAGCAAGTGCGTTATTTTCCACTTAAACCAAGGTTGAAGAGGGTTTTCATGTCCCCTAAGATTTCTAAATTGATAAGATAGCATACCGAGAATAGTAGGGAGGACAGGAAGTTAGCCTATTTAGAAGATTCCTCGACGCGGAAGGATTTCGATCTAAAGCTCCCAGAATTTGTTGTTGATAGTCGCAGTGTACGGTTTGGCTTGACTGTAGATGATTTAGCCTATTTAGGTCCATGACTGGGACAAATCGCAGTATGTGGCCCGTGCCATTAGCTCTTTATAATATTTCATTTTAGCTGCGTATAAATTAACATTTCTTGATTCTATCGACACTAATTGACAGACTAAGAGGACCCGAGGATAAGATAGACATGTATATAGTCTTTAATTGAAGAGCTTAATAAATTATAGGCTCAGGGCATGATGACATTTAACTTTACAAGAAATGAAATGTTTAGACTTTGTGCAGTGTTATTGTGGACAATCACTAACTTTCCCGTATATGCTAACTTGTTTAGTTAGAGCATGAAAGTGGAGTTTTGCATGTTGTTTTTGCAATTAAAACAAGAAGTCAACTTGGCTATAACACGGCAGAAAGTGGGCCTAAATGGGTCATAGATTTTTTTTTATTGCTATTGTATCTATTCAGAAGGGACAAAGTATCATTTGACGGTACTTAGGAGTTTGTCCAGTACCATCGACCAGGACTAGGGTTGATTTGTTAGCCCAAATCGAACGGGAGCAAACACTGTATGACTTCCAAGATTCGTTGGCCCCCCATTGGCTTCTATTTTTGGTTCGAACAAGACTGAAGTTGTAATTGGAAAAAAACAATATTTTCTAGTAGCTCCCACACTAGAAAAACAACATACAGAGGTATAAACTAGATGTTAGACACATCGAGAAGAATGTTTATGATAATATATATTGGACAATTCTTGGTGTTAAGGAAAAATCGAAAGACAATGCCAATACTCAATGTGATTTGTAAGAAATGGGGTTAAGAACCCCATTACACTTGTAGTTGAGGGAGTCACAGTATATTGTGAGCAAAAATGAGAAAGATGCTTTCCTATCTATCCTGAAAGATGGCAAGGTGCCTGACGAGTATTATTTGAATATTTTAAAACGTGTTAATACAAAAGAAAGGACATTACAAGGTTTGAAGAGTCATGACAATCACAGTTTCATTCAACAGTTACTACCTATCTCTACAAGGAGTTGTCTACCTTAGAATATGGTGGAGTCATTGATTGAGATCAATAACTTCTTTAGACAGTTGTGTTATAATGTTCTCTATACAGATGAATTGAAGGGACTACAGAAGCGGATTGCTTTGACACTATGCCACTTGGAGAAAAATTATCTATTAGTATTTTTCGATGTAATGGTTCACTTGACCAAACACTTAATCGGTGAAGCCCTGCTTGGTGGACCTATCTAGTTTAGGTGGATGTATTCGATCGAGAGGTACATAAACACATTGAAAAGGTATGTGACAAAGCTTGTTTGGAGGCATCCATAGCCAAGGGATATTTGATGGATGAGTGCATGAAGTAGATTGATGAAGGTCTTGTTAGAGAAGGAACATCATTTGATCACAATCACATCAAGTGGACCCAAGTTCACCGGTTCTTACTCTTCAACACCCCATCAATTGTTTCGTTGACTCAATAAGTCATTCCTTGTTAGATAGCGTTTCAATTTAATTTATCATTCTTGTCGGTAATCTAATTTATCTATGTTCCAAGAGACATATCAATGAGCTTAAACAAGACATGCCTCATGCAATAGATAACAAAATTTGATAGTTCCATTATCAATTGTTTCATGACTAGTTCAAGAATTACATATGTGTTAAATGTTTACATGTAGTTTAATTTATTCCTGTGGTATTACTTCTATGTAGTTATAATCAACTATTATGTGAACTGCGTAGGTGTGCAATTTAAAAAACACCAGTGTTTCTTCTTTAACCAATAAACTAAATCAGTTAACTGAGGGTCCCTATATGACAACCCCATGTTACACAACTAGCGAAATTAATGGGTTTCGATTTCGTATCAAGCAAGTAGATGATAGGTGGGCGACAATAAATAGTAGTATCGGCTGTCCTTCTAACAACTCTAGTTACTATTATGTCCGATTGGATGACATTGTTGAAGTCATATAAAATTACGGATTGAGATTTCTATTGTTTGAGTGTGACTGGGTCGATCTAATCTTTGGGGTTAAAACTGATATGTACAAGTTTACTTTGGTAAACTTTAACAATTTGATGTACCGAGATGAACGAATAAGTGATGAATCGTACATACTCACCTTAATGGCAGAGCAAATTTATTATGTTCAAGATCTAAAAGACCTTAACTGGCAAATTGTAGTTAAAATGTCAAGAATGGGAGTTTATCAGATTAAATGTGATGAACCAGTTATTAATGTATTCACCCAACAAGGTCTTGACCAGGATATAATCGTTCAACGTGAAAAAGATATTAACTAGGTTAGAGAGACCATCGAAGGAGATACTATTATTAACTTATAAGACTAGTCATGGGTACGCTTTTATCCGAAAAAATTTCATTTTAAATCTATTTTTTATTGGAAGCTTAATAAATATATTTTACAAACATGCAAATAGATATGTTTAGATGAATTAGGAGGAGGTCTAGTCCTTGCAGATGGCCAAGCGATTTGGCCTCTCCTGTGGAGGTGTGGCTCTTCGGATGCGAACCCGTAAAGACCCTCAGCATCATCAATACCATCTATGCGGCCTTTTCTGCATAGCCAGGCAGCTTCAACGGTTGAGTTTGCATCACCTGGTATAAATCTTTAGTTCAAGATAATTTGTTACCGCTTAATTTTTTTTCTTTTAGTTGAATGAACCAAATTAATTTTTTTGCTTTCAGTTGAATGAACCAAATATTTTAAATGCAACAGAGTCTATGACTCTGAGCTGGCCTTACAGGTCAGGGAAGGGGCCTTCTAAATCATTGTCGCAATGGAACTAAGGGACACAATGGATGATTGTGGATTAGAATAGCACGCCTCACTCGGTCAAGCGGGTTAGATGGACGCTCATCTCCTAGATCGGACACATGGTCCAGAATCTAATTAGATTCCAGCTGACCACTCTCGATTGGGATGCCTTTTCACTCGAGCCATTTGAGGGCCTTTGGGCTAAGTTTCAGGTACCTAAATATGTAATAATATATCTTAGTTCGATTCTTATAGCACTATAATTATTTTATATATATTGAATAATATTCTATTATTTGTCCTTTATAGGCTAATGTGATTGGGGTTCCTCCAGAGTTCTAGGTTGTTTGCTATGGCAAGTGCCAGAAGATCTGGAAGGACCATAAGAATAAAGTAAAGTTGAGACATTGGAAGGGCCATGAGAATGACCCTAAAATCCTTCAGTATATCTCGATGGGTGTCTTCTCCCAGTAATAGGCTGGGCTCGACTCTTACTAGTCGAGCCAGGATGCACAAGTGAGTAGATTGTGATTTGAATTTTTCGTTTCCTATGCTTTTTTAAGTTATACAGAGTAACTTATAAAAACTAATCGAGCCCAAATGAAAATAGGATGAGGCCACGAGGAACTCGTAGCACCAAATGATACAGGGCCCCAGCCACAAGAATGGGACTCACCACTTCACATTGGTTTGCCATGAGGTAAAACATTAGTTTACCACGTAATATAGTAATTAACATGAGTCAATCACATTTTCATTTCTTGTGATAATATAGTAATTAACATAATTCATCCTTAAATAGTTGTAGTAGCAAGATAGAGGATTGATCAGATGGTCATCTGGTAAGAGACCTACTATGAGAATTCACAGGAGGTTCGGGCCATTAAGACAATTAAGGCTTGATTTTGGCTAATAAGTATATTAAAATTTTCTTTATATAATTTAGTTACTTTAAATTTTTCTTTAAAATTTTCTTTATATAATTTACATAGGATCTGTTTGACGGGCGTTTGGCCAAGCTACCATAGGATGAGAGGGAATCCATCGTTGGACAGGATAGCCACAGGTACACACTCACACGGGGCACAGGCATTCCCCGTCGGTCCATCACACGAGCAGAGTTATTTGCAGTTAGCTCGTCACTAGCTATATGCCATGACGAGGATTTCCACCAGACCTTTCGTGCGGAGATGGACGCACGGGAGGTGACTATTCGGGTAGAGATGATGTCCAAGATAGAGAAGCGCGTGTCTCAAACTTAGAGCCATAGCCTCGTTACTCAGGTTAGAGATATTAATTTTTTAATTTATTGTTTATTAAATTTTATAAATTTAGTTATATTTTGTTGTCATATTCCCATAATTAAATTATTTTATTATAGGACCCGGGTGATAGTGGTTTTCCTTCCGGGACTGGGCTAGGTTGATTTTGGAACTGGCCGACTATTATATCACAAACTTTTATGGTTTTTGTTTTCTTTTATTGTATATATAAAAATTTTGTAAATAAAATTCATATTGTATTTGTATATATATAAAAGAAGACTTTTGTTTTCCTTTAATTAAGAAAAATTTCTACTACATGCATGTAATATAGGTGCAACTAAATTATTGTAAAAAAGAAAATAATTTAGAAATAAATATAATAATATTAAATAAATAAATAAATTCAAAACAATAAATTACAAAATAATCAATAAAAATAAATTTTAAGAAAATAAGAATTCATGTTTGCGACTGCCATTAGCAGTTACTAAGGAAAATATAAGGGCTTAAAAAAATAATAATTAATTTTGATTAAAAAATATTAAAACATATAGTTAATAATTGCGACTGCTTTTGGCGGTTGCTAATACTCCCCAAACGGTCGCCATTTTTGTCTTGCCATGCGACTGTCGCCATTAGTACAAGGAGTGAATTTTTCGGCGATCGCCAAAACCATTGCAAAAACGTAAGGCGACCGCTAATAATTATTAGTTATGATGTATTTGTATCCCCTTTCTGACGGTCGTCATGGCATCGCAAATAACCTTTTACGACCGTGTGGCCATCTTTAGTGATGGCTTTTAGCGGCCACTAAAACTCCTCTACCTAGTAATATATCAAAACACTTCACATCTTCACCTATCAAAGCTTTTCACTTTTTCATCTACCTATATAAACCATGCCCTAACTCTCATTCAAGGCATTGAAGGAAGCTTTATCGGATCTGGTCAGCTTAGGGTTTGTTGTTTTATTTTTATTTTCTATTTTCTGTTTCGAGCTCAGTTTTTACTTTTTCTTTTGAAAACAAGGAAAACAGTTCAAAACGCATTTGGTTAGTTGGGTTTTCAAAATTTATTTTAGAAAACAAAAAATGAGTTTACACATAAAACTAAAATGGAAAAAAGTCATTTTGAACATTTTTAAAATAAAAATAAGGAAAATCTTAAGCAAGAAAACATAGCATTTTTTTTTGTTTCCTTATTTTGGGATTTTTAACACATAAAATAAAAATAAAAAACAGAAAAGCAAATCAAATGTTGCTTTAATTTCAATTATACTTTCTTGTGCTCTTACCAACTCTTTTCGATTTTGGGTTTTGATTTAATAATTTTCATTTTTTTTATTTTGTATTGATGATTCGAATGTTGGTTGGGTAGAAAAAAGGAATAAATGATCATTTTGATTGAACATAACTTTGCAAGTATGCTTCTTAATTCCTCTTTTTTTTTTTTTTTGGTTCTAGTTTCTGAGTTCCAAAAATATTTTTTTTTTTAGTTATATAAGCCTTTTTTTGTGTCACATTAGATCGGAAATTTTGTTCATTTTTTATTTATTTATCTCAGTTCTGGTTCCTGAGTTTTAAAAATATGTTTTTTTTTCTTTTTAATTATATAAGCTTCATACCTTTTTACATTTCCTTAGTTAAGAAATTTTGTTCATTTCTACTTTTTTATTTATCATGATTTTGGTTTCTGAGTTTTAAAAATCTATTGTTTTTAATTAAGCTTCTTACCTTTTCGTATTCTAGTAGATCAAGAATTTTGTTTCTTTTGTTTATTTTATTCTGGTAGTTTAGGCCAAAAATCTATTGTTTGTTTTTTAACATATATATGTGTTTCCTTAGCTTTGGTTGTATTCTTGCAATTCAACTATCTAATGATTGTATTTTTTGGTTCATATGCTAATATTTGATGATGATAATAAT
>QLOD02000033.1:17396546-17409817 GCA_003260245.2 Sideroxylon spinosum
ACTAAAAGCCAAATTAGTAACACTAGCTAAGGAGATTGAGACCTTGAAATTTAAAAAGGAAACACCTACTGTCAAGAAACCTATGGCAAGTGTGTATTATCTTATGTGTGATAGCTAAGCACAAAAGACAGATGACTGCCCAAGGACAACAATCTAGTTAATTAGCTATCAATGTGATCAACCAATTCCCTCCACCATATTGGGGACAAAATCAAGGGGGAAATCAATCTCTTGAAACCCTTAATTCGGGTTGGAGGAATTATCCTAATTTTGGATGGAGAAATGATGGAGCATCAATGCCTCAACAATTTCATTCTGCTCTACCTCCACCCATTCTATAAATTCCTACCCATAACCCAAGATCGTCTTAAAACATTGGACCATATCCAAGTACACAATTCCTTGCTAATAAACAATCCACCGAAAAGACACTTCAGTAATTTATGGCCGCACAATCTACACTGTGGGCCCAAAATAATTGAGTAATGGATAATATTAAAGGACAGCTGGACTCTTATAACCTAAACACTGAGTGATCAACAAAAATATCAATTGCCTGCTTAACCAGGTCCAAATCCATCTGATCAAGTAAATCATGTTAAAGGATCTTCCAATGCTCAAAATAATTTAGAGCAAATTCAAGCTATCATGACGCTTAAGAATGGTAAAATAATAGACAAAACCATTCATCTTAGGGTAGCTAAGCCTGGGAAAGAGTTAGAACCTAAATGAGTAGTGGAAGATCAAATACAGGTAGAAGATCAAGTGAAATTAGATAAGAATGAGAAAGCATAGGAGAAAGACGTAGAAAAATTGAAGGAAAATGAAAGTGAAAAAGAAGTAGAGATTACTTCAATGGAATATGTTCCCAAACCGCCGTTGCCTCAAAGATTCTTAAAATCAAAAAGAGATGCTCAAGCTATAGAAATAGTAGAAGTGTTCAAACAAGTCAAAATCAACATATCTCTAATTGATGTAATTAAGCAAATTCCGACGTATGCCAAATTCTTAAAGGAATTATGCAAGGTGAAAAGAAAGCTAATGTAAAAGAGAAAGCCTTTCTAACTGAACAAGCCAGTGCTATACTTCATGGTCGTATACCCCCTACGTATAAGGACCCTGGATATCCTATTATATCATGTCACATAGGGATTATTATATCAGTTGAGCACTGTTTGATTTAGGGGTAAGTGTAAATTTACTCCCATACTCAATTTATGAATAATTGGATTTGGGAGAAATAAAGCCCACTAGTGTGACACTTCAACTTGCTGATGGATCTTTTAGAGTCCCATGACGAATAGTTGAGAATGTGTTAGTTTAGGTAGAGGATTTCTATTTTCTAGTAGATTTTATCATACTGGATAACTAGCCCTTAACCAATCTTTCCTCACCTAATTCTACACCTGTTATATTAGGTAGACCATTCCTTGTAACCTCAAATGCACTTATAAATTGTAGGAATGGATCAATGAAACTATCTTTTGGAAATGCTGAGTTCGAAACTAATATTTTTAATGTTAGTAAACATCTAAAAAAACAGTCTGAAGTTTAGGAGGTTGATATAATGGAAACCATAGCAAAGGATTATATCGATCATGAATTCATAGAGGACCCATTAGAGAGAGCTATTTGCTTCAATGAGGAGAATCTAACTTTTTCAATTCAAATGATCGAAGTAAAAGAAATATATGATTGGTTAGAGGTGTGCCCAATTTTGTTTGTGGGAAAATGGATACCAACCTTCAAACCATTGGGACCAATGTTGAATAAAGTAAAATCTTAAGAATTAAAATCTCCTAACCCCGATAGAAAGCCCCTTCCAAGCAATTTAAAATACACATTCCTTGGAGAATGAAAGACATACCTAGTAGTTATGTCCTCTGAATTAACTACTGAACAAGAATACTAGTTATTAAATCTTTTGAAAAGCTATATGAAAGCTTTAGGTTGGTCAACAGGAGAGTTAATTGGGATTAGTCCACTTCTCTGCACACACCGAATTTATTTAGAAGAGGATGCCAAACCAGTTAGACAAATGCAAATGAGGCTCAACCCGAACATGAAAGAAGTATTAAGAGCTGAAGTATTAAAATTACCTGATGTAGGAATTATACACCCAATCTCTGATTCTAAATGGGTAAACCCTACACAGGTGGTCCCTAAGAAATCAGGCGTTATTATAGTTCGAAATAGGAATAATGAGTTGCTTCCAACTCGAATTCAGACTGGTTAGAGAGCATGCATTGATTATAAAAAACTTAATGTAGTGACATGAAAAGATCATTTCCCTTTTCCGTTTCTGGATCAAGTTTTGGAAAGAGTAGTTGGATGTGTATATTACTGTTTCTTAGACGGTTATTCCGGCTATAATCAAATAAATGTTGCTTTAGAGGATCAAGCTAATACTATTTTTATTTGTCCTTTCGGGACATTTACTTACATAATAATGCCCTTTGGTCTTTGTAATGATCTTGCTACTTTTCAGCATTGCAAGATTAATATTTTTAGTAAAATGGTAGAAGAAATCGTGGACATCCTTATGGATGATTTCTCTATTTATGGTGATTCCTTTGAGCAGTGCTTAAAGAATCTTGATCTGGTATTAACTCAATGTGAGGAGAAAAATCTAGTGCTTAAATGGGAAAAATTCCATTTCATGGTAACTAAAGGCATAGTTTTATGCCACACTGTTTCCAAAGAGGGCATCCAAGTTAATCAAGCTAAAGTAGAATTAATTCAGAAACTTCCCACTCCATTATCTGTTAGGGATATTCGCTCATTCTTAGGATATGCTAGATTTTATCAGCATTTCATTCAATCATTTAGTAAAATTTCAAAACCCTTATGTCACTTACTAACACAGGAGGCATCTTTTGAATGGACACCACACTACCAAGAGGCATTTGAAAAACTTAAGACTTGTTTAGCTACAATAACTATCCTTCAATCTCCTGATTGGTCACTTCTGTTTGAACTTAGGTGTGATGCAAGTGACTATGCTATTGGTGCTGTGTTAGGGCAAAAAAAAGACAAGACAACATTTATTATTTATTATCCAAGTAAAACCCCAAATGATGCTTAGTAAAACTGCACGACAACTGAAAAAGAGATGTTAGCAGTTATCTTTACCCTTGATTGGATCAACAGTTATAGTGCATACTGATCATTCTGCATTAAACTATCTTTTGGCCAAACAAGAACCAAAACCAGGGTTAATTCATTGGATTCTGTTATTACAAGAGTTTGACCTTAAAATTAGAGATAAAAAATATGTTGGGAATGTGATAGTCGATCATCTGTCACGTTTACCAATGGAAGCTTACTCAAAGGAATAAATTCAAATATATGATAGCTTCCTGGATAAAAAACTATTCAATGTAGCTACAATAACAGCACCCACACCTCCGTGATATGTAGACATTGAATTATTTAGTTATTGAAAAATTCTAGAATAATGGAGTTCTAAGGATAAAAAGAAATATATGAGAAACGTCCGAGTTTTCTTTTGGGATGATCCTTATTTATTTAAATATTGGCCATACCAAGTAATTTAACATTGTGTTCCCGAATAGGAAGTCCAGGGCATAATCGAATTCTACCAATCCCAAGCTTGTGGTGGCCATTTCTCCATAAATAAAATAGCTCTACGATGCGGATTTTATTGGCCCACCTTATTTAAGGATGTTCATCACTTTTTTACCACAAGTGATAGACGTCAACGTTTAGGGAGACTAACCTATAGAAACATGAAGCCTCTTTCCCTTATTCTAGTTTTGGAAGTATTTGACTGTTGGGGAATAGAATTCATGGGCCCCTTTCCTGTATCTTTTGGGTTTGAATACATTTTAGTAGGGATAGATTATGTTTCTAGATGGGTTGAAACAATTGCCACAAGAACAAATGATCATAAATTCATGCTTAGTTTTCTTCATGAGAATATATTTTCACAATTCGGAATGCCATGAGCAATTATAAGTGATGGAAGAAAATACTTCTATAATCGGCTAGTGGGTACGCTATTACGTAAATACGGTGTAGTTTACAAGGTTGGTACGTCATATCATCCACAGATAAGTGGCCAAGTAAAGCTTGCAAATAGAGGAATCAAGCAAATCCTTGAAGAAATGGTCAATCCAAACCGTAAGGATTGGTTATTAAGATTGATTGACTCCCTATGGGTGTATTGTATAGCTTATAAAACAACTCTGGGGATGACTCCATATCACTTGGTTTACGAGAAATCATATCACTTGCCCATTGAATTAGAGCATAAAGCTTATTAGGCCATTAAAAAATTCAATATTAATATTGACGAGGCTGGGTTACATTGTAAACTTTAGATTGTAGAAATGGAAGAATTACAGAATGGTGCTTATGAAAATGCTCAAATCTTAAAAGAAAAGATGAAGATGCTCCACGAGCAGCATATAGCTCGTCGTTCCATGAGGACTAAACAGTGCTCCTTTATTGCTCACGACTTCATCAGTTTTCTGACACATTGCAATCTAAATGGAAAGTAAAAAGTGTTTGTAAACACAGTGCTATTGAAATAGAAAACCCAAAGAATAAAAAATGCTTCAAGGTAAGTGGGCATAGACTTAAACCATATTTAGGAAATTTCTTGGGATTAGTTGAGTCGTGGGACCTTTTGGATCCCCCGCTATATGATTAATTTCAAATCAAAGTATTGTAGTAGAAGTATAGTAGTTAGTTTAGAATAAATTTACAGCTAGAATATCATAGTTTTTTTATTCTTTTTCAAAAACAAAAAAGCTCGATTGGTCCGAACCATAGTGTGGGGTTTTTAAGCAGCTCGAACAGTCCAGACCATCTCCCACACGGTTGGGATCCTGTATCATTTAAAGCCTACCTTTCATTTTTTGTTCAGCCGAGAGTCTTTTTCCTCATTCTCTCTCTCCACGACTTTCTCTCTCCAAAACTCCTCCATCTTGTTCTGCACATTATCGACGGCTTTGAGTCATTCCAAATCATTCAAGGATTGTTCCATCTTCTCTCAAATCTCCACAAATTGGTAAGTTCTCTTCTTTCTATTTTCCAAGCCCTAACTATGGTACTCTTTCACTTAAATCCTTCTCCGTAAAGCGTAGTTCAAATCTTTCCTTAATTAAGACTCTTAAATAACTTCTACTCTTCTTTCTTATATAATTCCTTCCATAGAAGTTGTTTGGTCTACCAAGAAGTAACCTGCGGCTTGTGGTGGTGTTTTGGGTCTCTTTCCATCTTCAATTCAGGTATGTAACTATGTGGACCAAAATGTGTGGTCTACTTTATTCAAATTGCATGAAAATTCTATGAACCCGAATGTGTGGTTCCTTTTAACCTATTTAGCAAAAAATTCTTTCAATGATAAATTGTTTTTCATATTCTATAGTTTTGTTTTACTCCTAGTGGGCCATAGAATTTGTGTCGACATAAAGCTTGATTATGGATAATTTTCCTACCAATATTGTCCATTTTGGATGCAGCAAAGATGCCCCCGCGAGTTAAGCAAACTGCTCATAGACAAATTGATTCCACTTCTTTTGATCGAAATTAGTTTTGGAGAAACAAGCTAAAACTCAATATGATGATATTTGGGGTTACAAGCTAGTAGCGATTGAAAGTTTTAGCATAATGATCAATTTAAAGGGGAGAATTTCATGCTATAATAGAATTTTGAGGGTAGACAGTGGTTGGGATTGGCAAGATTTCATTCCAATTGCATGGAGGATACTATTAGGGAATTTTTCACAAATGTTGAAGAAAATTCTATAATTAAGAGGAAAGATCGTGAAAGAATAATCAGTTGGGTTGGATGAGTTGAGATTACTCTCACACCTAATGATTTTTCATAAGTTTTCCAACTTCCTTGCATTTCAAACCCAGAATTCTCCTATCCAACTGAGGGTGCTCTACCACTACCTATTATCGCTCGGGAGATATTATTAGAAGGCCAAGAGTGGATTGGGGAGTATAGGAAATCAGTTTCTGTGTTGAATGACAAATATTGGGCTTTACAATGTTCACTTACACTAATCTCCTACCACTGAATAAAAATGCTGATTGTACCCCACTACGAGCCCAAGTGATATACGCCATTAGAATGGGAGTGACAATTGACCTAACTGCATATTTTTGGCACCATATTGTGTATATATATGAGTATCCTGGAGCCTTCACTGCATTTCCCTTTGGAGGTGACCTTACAAAAATCTTCAGAAGAAAGGGTGCCTAGATTGTAGATGACATTCCTTTGGCCCTAAGGTTGAACCCTTTTTAATATCATCTCATATTCAAAATCTCAGGGTCACACAACGAATTAAGAATAGATAAATGGGACTAATGAGGAAGGAAATGGGTGATAAGGAAATGAAACACGAAGTACCCAACGCTGAGCTGGCTTCCTAAATAGGTGCATTGGTAAAAAGAATGAGTTATTTGGAGAGCAACTAAGAGAATGACCGCCAACTGTTACTACAAATTCAGAGGTCACAATAGACTTAAGGTCATCTCTTGTAGAGCATTCTAGATCATCTTTGGGACTCTTCTCAACCACCACCACCACATTGATTGAATGTTTTATTTTTTTTATTTTTATGTCTTTTTGGTGTTCTCTACTTCTTATGAGTATAGGGTTTAAACTCAATCCTCTACTTTGTATCCCTAAAACTTTGTAATTTCGTTGTATTTTTATTTTGTACATGTACTTTGGGTTATGACTATGCTGATGATTGTCTTATTTTAATTTCATAACTCTGTTGTACTTGTCTTTTCTTTTTGCTATTTTAATTCTTTTCATTCTGGTATTTATCTGATGCTTAGCAATATTATGGTGATTTTTCTATTCTGCAATTTATATAGTTTATGTGAGGACAGGTCCATCATGTCTAACAAATCTGACCCATTAGTTACGGATAAAGAGTTTGAGATTTACATTGATAATCTTGGTGGGGATGATGTGTCAGCGAGTTCAAAGTGTCCCATTAAGGAATGGTTCAATGATTGTTTTGAAGAGAGTAATTCTTTACTTCTTCCTCATATCTTCCCTCCCTTAATCCTTATAGCACCTAACCAGTTTCTTGAGGGGCAAGGCTGGGACGAGGTAAACTTAGAGATTTTATTGCGTATGGAGTAGGTTGAGATAGGCATATACATTGTGTGGCCTGATGTACCCATTTATGACACTGACACCGAAACCATAGTCTTATCTGATGATTCATCACACTCTAATTACAATAATATGCCTCCATTAGTAGATATTCTTAATTCGGGTAGTGAGGCAACGGTTATCGAGTCTGATTATGGTGACCTAGCTCCATAAGATTTTACATTATCTGATGACGTTATTCTTGCTATTAACAATGCTTTAGCTACATATGACACTGACATATGGTACTTCTTTCCCCTTATTTTCTATTCTAATCTACTTATTTTTATGTCGTTTCATTTTGTTATTTGTTTTGTCATCATTACTCACTTGCACTTTAAGTTGGGGGGTACTGTTTACATATATTTCATTTAGTTTCATTTTTCCTCCACTATTGCTCTTACATGACACACACATTGAGGACAATGTACCTCTTAAGTTGGGGGGATGGTGAATAATAGTATACTTCCCTTTCATATTATCGATGACTAATGCATGTGTCACTTTCTAATTCAATGGTGGTAGTAGTCATGAAATTAACAAATGGTTTGATGTTCAATTTTGAAATAGAGGACTAAATTTTAAATTGAGTATAAACTTTTCTTCTATATTAAAGAATTATCACTAAGACCATTGAAATAAAGGTGTGTTAAGGACTAGAGTTCATGAGACTTAGTTATTCAAGTATGCTAAGACGTAGGTAGAGACTTGACACCCTACATTTTGTGAGCTTTTGAGCTTGATCTTTGTTCTTGAGGGTTTTATACTTAATGTTCTATATTATTTCTTTCATCTCACTTTTCTTGAATAGCTTCATCACATTACTTTGCTTTGGTATTAAATGCACAAGATACTACTTTTTATTTAAATGTATGGATCGTTGCTTTTGACAACATATTATTAACCTAGAGAGCGATGTTAGGCCATCTTTCTTACATTTGGAAGCATGTGACTTTTCTTTTATTACATTGCCTTCGGAGCCACTATGAAGCCCTTTTAAAAAATAATAATAATAAATAAATAAATAAATAATATATAAAGTTTCTTGTTTTAGCCACATTTATAACCCTTTAACCTTAGATATATCAGTGAACCAACGCTTGCATGTCATGGGATGCTTGTGCAGAATTTGTAACAAGGTGTATAAAGGGGTGGGCTTGTAATTGAAAAATTGTAGTAGAACGAAAAAAAAAAACGTGAGATACAGCATTTCATAAGTTCATTATTATCAGTCCCACGAAAAAAAATAACAATAAAGCTCAACGTTTGGCATTCAAAGAGTTGAAAGGAGAAAAGTTGGGGAGTACTTAACTGCACTATCATTGTAATCCCTAGACATGCACTTTGATTTTTCCTATCCTTTGTTTGTCTAACCAATACCCCATGGCCAAGCTACAACCTCGTAAGGACCTAATGGACTCTAGGTTAAAGACACTAGCATTGGTATATTTCATGTGATTGATAGTAACTTTCTTGTTTATGCATTAATACATTCGATTCATGAACTATGCAACACTCTATGTTTTAATTCTTGTAGTCACTTTTTTATTTAGGTTCATCACACTTATTTGATACTGCATCCATGCATGAACCACGATAGTAACCCTTTCAATTGATTTCATTTGAGAGTGGACATCATGGTAAGAGTTGAAGTCAAAACTGTGGTCTTTGAGTATATTTGTCAACTATGTTGATTGAATGGTAATACTTGAAATGGTTGAAAGGTTACGTGAGTTTGAAGTACCTTTGGAAAAATTAAGAAAAATTTTAAATTTTGGTTCCTTGTTTCATATTAAATTCGAATTAGAAGTTTTTGAAATAATTATTACCATCCATTGAGTTAGTTTAAGGATTTTGTAGATCAATTCACTGCAAACCCTCATGAGACTTCACTCGTCTACTAGGGGTACCTAGGGGTTTAAAAGGCTTGCTACATATAGCTAAGCGTAGCCATATTTCTACGAAAATAGAAATAGGATAGTAGTTTATATATTTGTAATCAAGTCATTGCTAGGGACTAGCAATGCTCAAGTTGGGGAGCGTGATTACACTTGAAAAGTGTAATTATAAACCTGTTAGTTTAAAAAAGCATGCATTATCTAATAAATTTCCAAGTCTTGTTAAGTTGTATCACTAATTTGGTTTGTTCCCTTTAATTTAGGACAGAAGAGGAAATAACTGTGATTAGCAGCGACAAGGATAAGGAAAATAATAAAAGCAAGTCTTCGGTATGCACACACAGAGTTCCGATCCAATAACCGGAATGGAAAAACAAAGTAGGAAGCTTAGTTACAACACTATGGTTCAGATTGTTCCCCAGATGGTTGGGACCACTACAGATTTTCAAGAAGAGCTGAGCACACAGTGGTCCGAATCGAGCCAGGAGTGGTCTGGACCACTAGGAGATTTTAGCCATAGTTTTGTAATCTTTTAAGGTTTCTTCGAAAGCGCTATAAATAGAACCTTGGTAGAAACATTTTGGGATATTCGTTCAGCCGTCTTACTGAATTTTTACGGAGGCTTTGCTTTATTATTTTGAGTCTTTTTGAGGATTGTTCTTGAAGATCATTGGAGTTTTTATTACCGAAGTGTACAATTGTCGTTTTTTGCTTCGCATCAAAGTACTGTATTTAATTTCAGATTTAATCTAATGAAGACTATTATTTACTTTGTTTTTATTTTTATTTCTTGCATTAGTATTATGTCGATGTTTGGCTAAATCACTCGCTCTTGCTTCAACGAATCAAGGAAGGATGGATTATTATGAACATGGTGATGTGTGTAAGCCTACATGTATTGTGTGCAAACACACGTAGAGATCTACAGCTTTTAGATTTAATTTTATTTGTTTCAAAACCATTCTAAAACAAAAACACTTGATCACATTATCTGTAATCACTGAAAAGAATTTTTGAGTCTCAATTTTTCTTCTATATTTTTAAGATAAATATGTTAAATCTAAACCCTAATCTATTTAAAAGAAAATCATCCAATTTTATAATCCTAAACGTGAATATAAAATTGAGTTCGTGAAATTTATTAAGCCTTCACGAAAACATCTTTCTGATCTACTTTTCCTTTACGTGAAACTTAGATTGAGATTTAAAACAAAACACATCACCTTGTGAGCTAATTAATCCACCTGAAATTGAAAGTTGAATCAAGACCTTTATCCAATATTTTCTTTACATTTTTTAATTTAGTTGATTATGGATTTAAATTCTGAATTTCAATATTTTGTTTAGATTAATTTTAGTTGAGAAATTTATATTTATTTGCAAATAGAAATCAATTCAAACCTCCAACCATTTGAAATCATCACTTTTGAACTAGGTAGTAAATTTCTTTCATCTTTTGAATCTAGAAATTAAAACAGTAGGTTCCTTGTGAATTCAACCTCATCCTCATCTATTTATAACTACACTGCATACCCTTACACTTGGGGGTTAATTAAGATGTGAAATTTTAGTAGCAGTCATCCTTCGCATGTACTAGACTAAGCTGAGCTTGTGGTGGACTCACTCAAGAGGTAAAACCAGCCGAAATCTTAGATTTTCAGAAGCAAATGCTTCTAGAGAAGAATATTCCCTTGGTTAGGGTGTTGTGGAAGCACCATGATGTTAAGAAGTTGACTTGGCAGTGAGAGGCAGATATGTGGGTTAGGTATCTTAAGTTATTCCCTTGATTTTTTTTCTTTCGTTACCGCCCAAATTTGAGGGTGAAATTTTTATATAGGGAGTAGGATGTAATAACCATGATTTAATTTAATTTATATTCCTTTACTCAATAAATTTAGTTCTTTATTTAAATTTAATAATCTAAATCTTTTTGTCATTTAGACCTTTAGGTTTGCATTTAAATGGTCAAATTTTGGTTACCTTTGGGAGGATTTTAAAATTTTAAGAAAAAGTTGTAATTTTTTTAAACCCATAGGAGGAGGTATGTAATTAATTAAATTTTCCAGGGTTGTTTGTTTTTTTAGCTATTATACATATAATGCTAAAAAAAATAATAAACCTTAATATTGTTTGGATGGTTGCACTGTGGTTTTCTATACAGATTGTTGGCTTGATTTTCTTCCGTCACCAAATCAACAAAGATAAGGGGCAAACCTCCTAATTTTGTTTACATGTGAATTGTCAATCACTTTGGTTGATTTAACTCACAGCCAAAGTCATGCCTTACATAACATCAACTTATATATATGTATCTAGATATGAACTCTTGATTCAAATGTTTACTAGACATTTGTAGGCATCTAATTTCTTTTGGTAACTTTTATTTATTTATTTAGTCCTTAACCTGATTGAATAAAACATGAATGATTGATTGAATTATATATATGTCTTATATCAGTAAATGGTTTAGAAGTATTTGATTGAAACTAATGATTGATGAATTCTTTTTATTTTTTATTAAATCTTTAATGTGATTGAATTGAACGTGTGATTAATTAAATGACTAAAAGCGGAAGCATTAATTGCATACACATGTATTGTGGATGTTAACCATTGGGTTGTTTCCTTAATAGGATTAAAGTCTGTGTTAATTACGTATTAGTGAATTGACGGTTAAGGTGTAAAATCAAATTAAGGAAAAATTTATATAATGTGCATTTAAAGTGTAATTTGATTTAATCTTTTATTAGGTTGAGGGGCATTGAAAATATCAGGTATATGTACCCAAGGATTAAAAGTTCCGAAACCTACACAGGAGTGGTAATCAAGTCCAATAGGCTACCAACCTATGAAGCAAGCAGATGCCTATGGGTGGCATATTATATTCCTAAGGGTTTGTCTTAAGAGGCAAACACCGAAGGATAGTGTATATTACTTGGGCCTATTTATACGGCACTACCAAGTAGCAATATCTTAAAATCAAATTATTTTTTTTGATATGTTATGTGATGTTAATATACGATTAAATTGTAACGAAGATAATTACTAAAAAAAAATTGTAACATAGAGGAATTAATAAATAAATTTGATTTCTTGTTTGAGATTGTTATTTGTGCTACGCTATTTCATATAGTAGCATGCTAGGGAATTATTACATTTATATTATTATTAGGGTTCCGAACACCCATGGTATTAGTGCTCATTCCCTTACAGATTGTGAAGCGTGATTTTGAGTCATGTACTAGACCTGCTTAACATGGAAATTAGAAATTTAATTATTTGTATGTAATTATATTAGACTTTTCTTTAGAAAATTGTTTTAGTAAATTTTAATAAACCTCTATTTGCAATGTGAATATTTATTTACTTTTTTTTTTTTGTGGAGATTATTTGGCCCTAGTTTTGGATGTTTGTAGTTTTATTTTGGAGTTTTGTTAGTGTTAGCACCCCAATTTTGTCCCCTCATTTAATATTCACATTATTCAATGTTTTTACCTGAACAGTGCTCTAGTGATTAAATTTTTTTAATCGTAGGATATGTCAAAGTCTTAAAATTAGGCAAAAAGCGAACAATCAACAAAATGCTAGCTATACCCCTAGAGTTAGGAAGAAACCAAGCAAAAAGACCTAGATCAAGGTAGAAGGTCACCAAACTACACAGACATGTCTAAAACATCAGACAGACAATTCCAACATCCACAGAAGAGTCGAAGTCTAGAATCAATAGTTAATTTGGCCTAGAAGTCCAGAATGGCCTCTACCGACACACCCGAAGGATGGCATCGACTGGAGTACCCAGACCAAGCCAAAAACCATCAAGAAGACACACAACATCTTCAGACATTCCAAATAATATAGAACATAACTTAGAGCAGCCTAAACACTCCTCTAAAGGTCATCTAGGCTTCATTGACTTAAATTGTTTCCTACCAAAAAAAAGGAAGTTACTGGCCCCCCAAACATAATTTGAGCATCGAGACGAAGACAGAATACCTTCAAATTGCACAAGAATCAAACTGTAGGAGGTCCCTCCGAAACCCTGACTCAATTTTTCTTTAGCACTTTTATGGATTCTTAAAATGTCCTATGAGTCCTACGATAGCCTTTTGGATTCCTTATACCCAAAAATGGTAGAATGAGTCATCCTAGCAATGCCTCCAAGGGTTAAGTCAAAGGCTTGGTTGCCCTCTTTGCCATTTCAGTCCATTTTGGAGCAGCATTTT
>QLOD02000033.1:17430659-17450749 GCA_003260245.2 Sideroxylon spinosum
ATGATTAGTATCTTACTACTCCCTCACCTTGACATGATGATTGAGGGGAGATTTAGCAGCTTCATTTATCTTTTAAACTTTGGATACTCCATTGTACCCATGGTGGTAGTTGAGATGTACTTTTGTGCTTTTGTCTGAAAGCTCTCATTTCAATAGTTCAGCTGAACTACTTTATCTGTACACAACTGGGCACATGGTATGCATGGGGATACCCAATCACTTGTACTTCTCCCACACTATCATCCAACTTATCGCTATGAGTCATAAAAACCAATTTTAAAGAAGATATCCTCTTTTAGATTCGCTTGATGATTAGATTGCTTTGCTGTCGACTGCTTATACTAATCGTGTCACCTGGTCATTCACATTAAGCATCGAAAGACCTCATCGTATTATTAGCCAAGACTTTCCTACTATACCTATTATAGGTCTTGGCGGTGTGGTTACTTTCATAGGTTCCAGACTATTACGCCAGTATAGGATGTGTTAGGATATCCCCACTTCTTGTGATATTAGCAGTATGTGTTTTGATGCTGTATATGGTGTTGATGACATTTGAGTTACCCTGGCCCTCCAAATGTGAGAGAGTAGTCAATACTTTTCTCATTTTCCTGCAAGTATATTACAAAATCTCACTGTCCCTAATTATTCCAACTAGCTTGTAGAAGAGATAGCTCGTACTGATAATTTCTTCATCCTATTGATAATTTCTTCGTCCTTCCTCCACCTTCATTTGATCCTTTGACTTTTAAAGCTCAAATTACCCAGTTATCTTCCATTAGGCTCGGTATGGGGAGACAGATTAATGTCTTAAGAAGACAGGTGAGAACTTTGGGCACAAAACTAGCTGATAGTGAATAAGCTTAAACTTAGGCTGAACAAATTTCTTCTTCATCTAGCACTGGTGGCATGATATCCTTGAATCATTCTTTTGAAAGAGTCTCCCGTTCTTGTAATAAAGACGCAAAACATGTAGCTACCAAAAATAATCTCATAACTCATTTGGAAAGTGAAATTACAATTGTTAAAGCTCATCTTGCTGATATTACTTCTGCCAAAGATTCAGAAAGCCTTAGAGCAAAGAAGGCTAAAAAACATCTCATGGATTTGTAGATTTATCACAACCAAACTATTGCTAATAAGAATTCACAATTTAATCAGGTGGATGCCTTGAACATCGAGATTATTGAGCTCCATCAAGAGATTAGAGCACTCCGTTATGTCAATTAGCACCCTTTGATCTTTATAGTGAGTATTTTATCTTGTATTGTAGGTGAAAACTTCTATAACCCTGTATATCGTTTCTTATAACACTACAGGTGTCAATATCTATATAACCTCTATCTTATTAAATGAAAGAAATTTGCTTGAAAGAAATTTTTTTTTCATATATTATTTACGCTTAATTTTAATATACGCAATCAAAATGGAGGTGGAATAGAAAGTACCCCTTTATTTATTCCAAGGATCCTGACCCGGATAATGTGGCTCCCTGATGGTGATAAAACATGTTCTTGATGAGTTATGTCGTGGCACGATTTGACTAATTTGAGAAGTAAGAACATGTGCCATTACCCGGTAAAGGGCCATTGTCAGATTAGTAATCTCCTAGACCTTAGTCAAGGGCGTCAAAGGTGGTATCGTAGTTTTGGGAACTATTGCTGGTAGTGTCCCAAAGAAAGATGGAACAAGTCTACTCGAATGTCTAGGAACAAAGGTAGTAGCTATAATGACTGATGTTTTAGTAGTAATAACAGATGAGAACCCTATTGTAAGTGGGGGAAACCGTGGTGTATGACTACCTCCTTCAGATGAAACCTAAAATTGGTGGAAGGGTTTCAAGTGTAAACATTAGTAGAACCTTCAGATATCTCAGTCATCTTTCTAGCTCGAGCTCTTGTAATAACAGAAGAATGATGAAAGCAACAATGTGAACGACTAGTTAGTAATGATGCCTGTAATAAAATATTTTTAGTTAAATATAGCTTTTTGATTGCATGCAATCATTGTTATTTCTAGCTTCACTTCACACTCTCCTAACAAACATTTTTACCAAGTGGAATACCATTCTATCGTGTTTTAGGTACTTATGTTATTTTTGTGTGCTCTGTAGGAAATGGAGAAACACAACTTAAAGGAACCAACTCAGGAGCTAAAAAGTCTGCAACATGGCGATCAACACTTGGTGTGCATGACTGTGCTTGACCTTGTGCGCTCGTTGAAAGCCAACATCAGCAGGAGGTCCCACGAGATTTTGGGCGCACAGCAAGGAAGACCGTGTGCGCACAAGATCACGGGCGCACGCCTGAGATGGACCTCGTGTGCCCACCAAGGCTAGATGTCCCATGAGCAAACCTCGGGCACACTCCTGAGGTGGACCTCGTGCGCCCACCGAGGTTAGATTTTCTCCTGAGCAATCTTTGAGTGCACCACTGAAGAAGGCTTGTGCGCACATGACCACGGGCGCATGCTTGTGTTAGGCCTTGTGCGCATGCTGAGAACAGAAGCTCCGTAACTGTTTAAGAATTAAAAAAATTACACTTTTACCCCTAGGTTATGTACGCCTATAAATAGCCTTATTTCTGAGGAAGAAAATGATTCTGAACCCTAGTTTTAGCCGTTCTATTTTGGTTTTGTATCGAAGACGAAGTTAACCTTCATCTTTACATTAGAGTTTTCGTGGTTTACAATTTCAAGTTCATTGCTTTAAGGGTTTACGTGTAAGTGATTATTTCTCAATATTTTCAATAGCAAGTACTTCGTTTTCTCTTTTCATTTTTCACTTTTATTTCGTAGTACTTTGTTTTCCTTTTTTAGCTTTCGCTTTCGCTTTCGAAAGGATTTTCAAACACTTTATAATATCTTTTCTTATTTAATGGAGATTTTATTCTTTTCAAAAAGCTTTGTTTTCACCTTCATAATGCTAGGCTAGATCTTATCTTGGTTCTGACCTAGGAATGTAATGAAATCGAATGTAATGAATCTCGGATATTAAGAACTGAATTTTCTGAACATTTTTTGATTAAAACGTAAGGATCATATTTTTAAGTTAACTTTCAAAAATGGATCATCTGTGATAAAGTTGATCTTCGATTATGATAGTGTAAATTGAAGATCAATTCCATGTCCTGGTGATTGCGAACTTGATTTCAAAATCCTAGAATTACTATCTCTTTCAGAAGGGTTTTCTAACGCTAAATCTTCTGACCCAATACTACATTAGTAGATATTAGGTTGAGTTAACCACATAGCTGAATTCATTCCTTCGAAGACATTAAAGAATAGGTTAGAACCAAGTATTTTAATTCAAGTAATTTAAATCAGTGTTTAAATCGATTGTTTTTTCTAGCTTTTTAGGTTTCCATTAAATTTGTGTTTTCAGACCAATTTCCAATTCCAATTTGAGAAACCAGAAAAAATATTTCCCATTTTCTTCATTTAATTCTTGCAAATGTTTTCAAAAGTGAATTTTCCCATAATTAGACACACTCTTACTCCCTGTGGAGATGACCTAAAACTCACCTAGACCAAACTCAACCAATCTCTTGCACTTAAGAGTGAACCTTTACCATATTTGAGAGCGGTCGAGTTTTTGGCACCATTGTCAGGGAGTAACGATGTGTGTGAGTTAAACTCGGGAGACTTGCAGCTGAAAAGACTTGTCGACGCGGTCTCATTTGGACTTTCAGGTGACATCGCTTCATACTTCCCTCTCCCCATCCATTCCATTTTCATTTTTTTCTTTATTTTTAGAAATTTCTAGATCATAAAAAAATTGAGGTCTTGACTTGTATGTTTTTAAGGTCGGGTAGAGTCTTAGCAGAACACACTGAACTAGACGATCCATCCTACCGACCTTCACACTCAGACTCTTACACCACTGTGTCACTAATCAATTCCACATCTTTTAATTAAATGGCTAGAGTAGATGATAATGTGAGCATCCATGGGGAAAGATAATCCAGGTCCTATTCCAATGAGAAACCATTTGAACCCAACTAGGCAAACCACACCGTCATGTATCATCTTGCCTTTGAATAGGGGGAATTTCACACTTAGATCAGGGATTATCCAACTTCTTCCGACAATCTATGGTCTAGACTCTAAGAATCCATACAACCATCTGAGGGAGTTTGAGGAAGTGCCAATGAAGATGTAGTGTGCCTCCAACTCTTTCCATTTTCTCTTAAGGACAAGGCCAAATTCTGGCTCAATTCCTTCGTCCTCATTCCATTAGAACTTGGTGTGAGATGCAAACTAAGTTCCTGAGAAAATACTTCCCAACCCAAAAGACTCAGCACTTTAGGAGACAGATAACTACCTTTTCGTGCAAACCTAATGAGAATTTCTATCGTGCTTAGGAAAGGTTTAAGGACCTTTTGATGGCTTGTCCTCACCATGTCTTTGAATCATGGAGACTTGTGAGTATCTTCCACGAGTCTTTGACTCCCAGTCTTAAACAACTCGTGTCAACCATGTGCAATGGTACCTTATTTCATAAGACTGCGGAGGATGCCATGGATTTCTTTGACATGGTCGCCGAAGACTCAAATGATTAGGAAATTGGACCCCCGTCTTCTTCTGAACGTAGGAACCCCTTACCTAGTGGCCAATTGGAGTTAAGCGAGAGTGAAGATTTTAGAGCTAGATTAACCGCTTTGCAGAATAAGTTAGACTCTCTTGAACTCAAGAGTAAAGAGAAAATGGTTGAAGTGAATATGGCATGTAGAGCTTATGATCAAATGGGGTATGACGCTAATTTTTGCCCTAAGATTCCTTTACTTAGGGAAGTTGCCTATGGCCAGGCTTACATCAATGGTTCCCAAAATTGATCATTTCAAAATAGAGACCAAGGAAATCCTTCTCACCATCAAGGTGAGAATGTCAATTATCAATAGGGAAACCAAGCTTTCAACTTTTGTCCCCCGGGGTGAAGACCTCTTGGTATTCCATGGAGAAATGACAATCAAAATCAACCATTTCAACCATCTCCTGTACCACCACCTCAATTCCAACAGCCCAACCCTGTTGCAGTGCAACCTATGCAAAAGAGGCCTCTTGAGGATACTCTTAATCAATTCATGCATCAGTAGTTTAATATTAACAATCAAGTGACTCAGGCTCTAGATGACATTAGAGAGCAAGTCTCTAAGTTGACACAAGCCATGAGTACTACTTAGAGTGGAAAACTACCTACACAAACTTTTCCAAATCCGAAAAGCCAGGTGAACATTACTGAGTCATTGACCTAGGGTACCACCCCATATTAGCAGGTGCAGTCTATCACCACATTGAGAAGTGGCAAAGTCATTCAGAAACCTGTAGATCCTAGAGCCAATGTCCCTAGTGCTAAGATGGGATCAAAGGGTGGTGGGGAAGTTAAAGAGTCAAGTGATAAAAAAGTTGAGGAGGAAAGAGAAGGAGAAAACAAAGAGAGTGATAGGCAAGGTTAGAAAGGGAAGAAAGTTTAAAAAGAGTCAAGAGAAAAAGGAAGGGATGTCGATGGGGCTATCTTGGGTAGGCAAGAAGACCAAGTAGAAGATAACGTATCTAAGCCATATTTCCCCATCGGTTAGCAAAGGATAAGAATAAGATGTTGAATTCTGAGATTTATGAGATTTTTAAATAAGTGAGAATCAACATCCCATTACTTGAGGTTATCAAGCAAAATCCCACCTATGCTAAATTCCTTAGGGACATTGTACTATTAAGAGAAAGCTTAATATAAAAGAGAAAGCTTTCTTAATTGAACAAGTTAGTGCCATAATCCAGCGTGACACACCGCTTAAATACAAAGATCCTGGGTCCAACCATTTCATGTATAATTGGGGACCATATCATAGATAAATCACTTCTTGACCTAGACACTAGTGTCAACCTATTACCTACATTGTCTATCAGCAACTAGGCTTAGGTGAGTTGACGCCCACTAGAATAACACTGCAGTTAGCTGACCGTTCGGTTAAGATGCCACGAGGAATAGAAGAAGATGTGTTGGTCCAAGTAGACAAGTTCTACTTTCCAGTTGACTTCATTGTGTTGGACACCCAACTTGCTCAAAACCCTTCTCATTCCATTCCGGTCATTTTAGGTAGACCATTCCTCGCCACATCTAATGCTGTGATTAATTGTTGGAGTAGGGTTATGAAATTATACTTTGTAAATATGACTATTGACATGAACTTTTTAGGGTTGGGAAGTAGATTGGGGAATATGAAAATATTAGGAAGATAGATATGATCCATGTTTTGAGTGAGGAGTACTTTGACAAGACCTTCTTTGATGACCCCTTAGAGAAAGCATTGGTGAGAAGTGAGAGATGTGAGGCTCTTGATGGAGCTAATTTTACAGGTAATGAGGAGTTTACGGGTGTTAAGAAAGGAGTCATGGTTGTTAGTGGCTGAGTACCAGTTTTTGAACCTTTGGAGCCATCCTTGATCAAACCCAAGCCATTGGTTGAAAGTCCCCGTTATCACTCTAGGAAATCTTTACCAAATGAGCTTAAGTATGCATTCTTAGGGGAAGGTGGGACATTCCCGGTGGTTGTTTCTGCTAAGTTGGAGAGAACCCAGGAAGAGAGGTTGTTGCTATTTTGAAGGCCCATCGCCAAGCCTTAGGTTAGATTGTGGCAGACCTTCAAGGTATTAGTCCCTTAGTATGTTCCCCTCATATATACATTGAGGATGATGCCAAACCTGTGAGACAAATGCAGTATAAACTAAACCCCAACATGAAAGAGGTTGTGAAAGGGAAAGTGCTTAAATTGCTCAATGCGAGTATTATTTATCCCATCTCTAATTCAAAATGGGTGAGTCCCACCCAAGTGTTCCTAAAAAATCCAGTGTTACTGTGGTTGAAATGACAAGGGAGAGTTAGTGCCTCAGTGTAGGCGTATGTGCATAGACTATAGGCATCCAAATGCAGTGACTCATAAGGACCACTTTCCCCTTCCATTCCTAGACCAAGTGCTTGAGAGAGTAGCGGGAAAGTCATGCTACTGTTTCTTGGATGGGTACTCAGGGTACGATCAGGTTGAGATAGCACTTGAGGATCAAGAGAAAACCACTTTCACATGCCCTTTTGGCACTTATGCATATAGACGCATGCCATGTGGATTATATAATGCACCTGTAACTTTTCAAATGTGTGTGATGAGCATCTTTAGTGACATGGTTGAGAAATTTTTGGAGGTTTTTATGGATGATTTCTCCATCTATGGAGATTCTTTTGATGAGTGCATGACCAACCTTGAGAAGGTTTTAGTGCGTTGTGAAGAGAGCAACTTGGTGCTAAATTGGGAGAAGTGCTATTTTATGGTACAACAAGGGATTGTGTTAAGGCATATAGTATCACGTCATGGAGTCGAGGTAGACAAAGCAAAATTGAACTAATCATAATTTACCTACCCCTCGATGTGTGAAGGACATAAGATCATTCCTTGGGTATGTCGATTTTTATTAGCGATTTATCCAATCATTTAGTTCGATTGCTCATCCTTTATGCACATTGTTGTCTAATGATGCTCCTTTTGAATGGACAACGTCATGCCAAGAGGCATTTGACAGACTTAAACACTTGCTTACCACTGCTCTCATTGTCCAAAGCCCGGATGGTCTTTACCATTTGAGCTTATGTGTGATGCTAGTGACTTTGCAGTGGAGGCTATTCAAGGACAAAGGAAAGAAGGAAAACCATATGTGATTGACTACGCTAGTAACACTCTTAATGAAGCTCAAGTGAACTATACCACCACTGAAAAAGAGCTTCTAGCTGTAGTGTTTACCCTAAACAAATTTAGGTCTTATTTGGTAGGTTCTCATGTCACAGTATTCACAGACCATGTAGCTTTGAAATACCTTCTTTCTAAACAAGAGTCCAAACCCCGTCTAATTAGATGGATGCTACTTCTTCAAGAGTTTGATTTGGAGATTAAGGACAAGAAATGAGTAGAAATATGGTAGCTAACCACTTGTCTAGATTGCCTCAACATGTGTCTAAGTCTAGTGACCTACCAATTAATGAGCATTTTTCCGATGAGCATATCATGCATGTTAACACCAACCCTCAGATCCCATCCCCGTGGTATACAGACATTGCCAATTTCCTAGTGACTGGCAAAGTATCGTCACTCTGGACAAAGGTGGATAGAGGTAAGTTTTTAGGCAATGTGCATAATTTCTTTTGGGATGAACCTTACCTCTACAACTATTGTCCAGACCAAATTGTAAGGAGATGGATTCCCAATCATGAGATTCATAGTGTCATTGAGTTTTTTTGGAGGTCACTTCTCTTCGAAGAAAACCACCGCTAAGATTCTCCAATGTAGATTTTATTGGCCCTCCTTGTTCAAAGATGTGCATAACTATTGCTTAAGATGTGATCATTGCTAAAGCTTAGAAGCCCTGTCAAAGTGTGATGAGATGCCCCAAAATCCTATAATCATTTTAAAAATCTTTGATTGTTGGGGGATAGATTTTATGGGCCCATTCCCTAAGTTTTTGGTTATAAGTATATCTTAGTGGCCATAGACTATGTGTCCAAATAAGTAGAAGCCATTTCCACTCGCATCAATGACCACCGAGTCATGGTCAATTTCCTAAGAGAACACATTTTCTCTCATTTTGGTATGCCACGAGCAATCATTAGTGATGAGGGGAAACATTTTTTCAATCGTCCTGTTGGTGTCCTAATGCAAAAATATGGTGTGATGCATAAAGTGGGAACTACTTATCACTCACAAAATAGTGGCCAAGTGGAATTGGTAAATAGGGAGATTAAGGGTATCCTTGGAAAGACCGTCAATCCCGCTCGTAAAGATTGGTCTTTGAGACTAGTTGATGCATTGTGGGCATACCGGACGGCTTATAAGACCATTTTGGGTATGTCTCCCTATCGTCTTGTTTTTGGCAAAGCTTGCCATCTACCTGTTGAAATGGAGCATAAAGCCTATTGGGCAATCCGGTAATTTAATGAGAGTCTAGATGAGGCTAGTGTTCATAGGAAGCTTCAATTGAATGAACTTGATGAATTAAGGAATGATGCTCTTAAGAATGCAAAGATTGCCAAGGCAAAGATGAAGGATTTGCATGGTAAGCATATTCTCAAAAAATCCTTCCATATTGGACAAAAAGTTCTCTTGTATAACTCAAGACTGCAGCTCTTTCCCGGGAAGCTTAGGTCTAGGTGGTCTGGCCCTTTTGTCATTGTGTCAACCTCAGAACATGGTGTGTGTGAGGTTCACAACCCACGCAACAACACCACCTTCAAGGTAAATAGCTATCGTCTCAAGCCATATTTGAATAACTTTATGGCTGAGATTAAGTCATGGGAGCTCACTGATCCTCCCCCGTTTGACTAAAGAGCATGCAAGCATTCTTGCACATTAGTAGTTAGGTGTCTTTGTTTTCTTCTTCCTTGCGCATTTAAAAATAAAAAATATTGTGTTGACCCTCGGTGGGCGCCCACCTGTGTTCTTCTCGTGCGCTCATTGAGCTATGAACCACACTCTTGTGTACTCAAGACATCTTCACATCGTGCACCCATTGTGTCATGCGCCGACTGAGACCTATGTTCGGCACCCACTTCAAGCTCTTTTTTCTTTTGTTTTTTTTAATTTCTTTTTTTTTTTTGTACTAAATTTTCCTTTTTTCTTATTTTCTTTGTTTTTTTTTTTTTTCTTGTCTTCTATCTAACCTTTTCTCTTACCTAGTTACTTTTATTTTCTTCAAATAAGGAAGCACTTGAGGTAATATCCTTCCTCTCCCTTTTTATTCGATCTTGCACTTCCATTTTTGGTATTTCATATACATATATATATATATATAAGTTGCTATTGGGAGTGTTATAGACTCTAGATTGGGGGGTGTATTGGGTGATGCCTCAAGAAGCTTAAATAATGGGTGTATGTTTGACGTCTATGCTCTATTTTGATTAATCTTTATGCTCATCATCATCACGTTCACTGTGCATACTACGGATCCACTTATTTTTCATGGTTCTCACATTGAGGATAATGTTTAGTTTAGGTTGGGGGGTAGCATTTGCATGATAGAGGTTGCATGATGACCCTCATTTGTGCCAAAATTGTCAAAATATTTAAAATTTTTGAGCATTTTTGAGCTAGAATTCATAAGTGAGTATTTTTGTTCTTGCATGTCGACCTTTTTTGGTTTGGTTCATTATGGAATTGAGTGAGAAAGTGATGAGTGAATCTTGTTCAAGCTTTAATTGGAAACTCAGTTCAAACTGAGTGTGTCATGAACTTATGCAATTTTTGACTATCATGGAGAAGAGCTTAGGTGCTTAGGAGTAGATTTTTTTTTAACATTGGTAAATTGAGCATTCTTAGACTAGGTGGAGACTCGTACTCCTTAATGGTGAGCTTTTGAGCCTATTATCCTTTTCTTGAGGGGTTGCACATAATCACAGCTCTTTTATTTTGGTTTTCAATGCACTAATTGCATCACATATACTTGCATGAGTTTTACTTAGCATAATATGAGTTGTTGTAAGCTTAGAACGTGATGCTAGGCCTTCTTTGCTATTTTGGGCCTTATTGTCCTTTCTTAAATATCAATTATCTTAGGAACCAACTTGAAGCCTTTTAATAAAGTGTGTGATATATTTCTTTTCTTGGTTTCCACCTCATATATTATCCCTTAAGCCCATTCACACACTTTAAGCCTCACCCTCACATGTCCTGGGTTGTGAAAGTACCTCAATGTTAATGACATGAACTTGGGTTAGGGATGGAAACTTTTGATAGCATATTGAGAGGATATGTTGAGTGGAAAATTTAGTTGATGTATACTTCAAAAAAAAAATTATTTATCATTCCTTTTGATTATGAAATTATGGGACTTGTATATTATTTATAATATTTTTAATTGTCCTAAGGGTCATATTTAGTGTAAATATGATTCTGGTTAAGATCTTTGATAAGGCTAGACAGGATATAGGTAGTTTGGGACTAGTGTGCACTTGAACAACCTTATCCTAAGACTTGTGCTTTGACTTCCATATTTTTTATTGTTGGCCTCTACCTCTAGCCAAATTACAACTAAAATAAAGACCTAGTGGATTCTAAGTAAGTAACTCTTGTATTGTTCATGTAGTGGTCTTGTGCAGGTTGTGTGGTGTGATTTCTTGCATGGCATTGGAACTTTTTGGTATGAGCTGTCCACTTTGAACTTTAATTCAGTTCACTTATTTATTTGTGGGGCTACGTGCAACTATAATAGCACAATATGCTAATAAGTATGTGTGAACCCTTGATCAGTGAACTTCTTTCGATGAGTGGTACCTTGCGAGTATTCAAAGTTAAAACCTAGCTCCATTTATGCTCTTGCAACCTTGTTGAATAAATGAAACAATTTTGCACATATGCTCTTCCAACTTCGATAGTCCATGCATTAATGTTCAGCACTTAGGAATTACACATAAAATTTGGGTTTTGTGGCTTGTTGAGTTTGAACTTGAGTCATTCTAAATCTTAATCACTTTTGAGAACATACCATAGATGTTTGTGGGTAGCAATACTGTAAACCCTCGTGAGACCTTACTCGTCCACTAGGGGAAACATTGGGGTTTAAAGGGCTTGCCCCACGTGCTAAGTGTGGCCGTGTGTCTCCTATGAAAATGGACTTTTTTTATTTTCTTTTTAGTTGAATAAGATGGTCTTACTCGGTGCATGTTCTTTTCCTTGTTGTCATGATTGGTCCATTCCTAGGGACTAGTTATGTCTAGGTTGGGGGGTGTGATTGTATGCAATCATTGTCATTTCTAGCTCACTTCCCACTCTCCTAACGAACATTTTTACCAAGTGGAATACCATTCCATCGTGTTTTGGCTAGTTATGTTATTTTTGTGTGCTTTGTAGGAAATGGAGAAACACAACTTAAAGGAACCAACTCAGGAGCTAAAAAAACTGCAACAGAGAGATCAGCACTTGGTGCGCACGATTGTGCTTGACCTTTTGCGCTTGTCGAAAGCCAACATGAGCAGGAGGTTGCACGAGACCTTGGGCGCATGACTAGGAAGACCTTGTACACACGAGACCAAGGGCGCACGCCTAAGATGGACCTCGTGCGCCCGCCAAGGTTAGACGTCCCATGAGTAAACCTCGGGCACACACCTGAGCTGGACCTTATGCACCTGCCGAGGCTAGATTTTCTCCTGAGCAATCCTTAGGTGCACCACTGAAGAGGGCTTGTGCACAAAAGACCACGGGCGCACTCCTGTGTTAGGCCTTGTGTGCATGCCGAAAATAGAAGCTCCGCAGCTGTTTAAGAACTAAAAAATTACACTTTTACCCCTAGGTTATGTACGCCTATAAATAGGCTTATTTTTTAGGAAAAAAGGATTCTGAACCCTAGTTTTAGCCATTTTGTTTTGGTTTTGTATCGAAGATGAAGTTGACCTTCACCTTTACATTAGGGTTTTTGTGGTTTACGATTTCAAGTTCATTGCTTTAAGGGTTTATGTGTAAGTGATTATTTCTCAATATTTTCAATAGCAAGTACTTCGTTTTCGCTTTTCATCTTTCACTTTTATTTCGTAGTACTTCGTTTTCACTTTTTAGCTTTTGCTTTTGCTTTTGCTTTTGAAAGGTTTTTCGAACACTTTACAATATATTTTCTTGTTTGATGGAGATTTTACTCTTTTCAAAAAGCTTTGTTTTCACCTTCGTAACGCTAGGCTAGATCTTATCTTGGTTTTGACCTAGGAATGTAATGAAATCGATGGTGATGAATCTCGGATATTAAGAACTGAATTTTTGAACATTTTTTGATTAAAATGTAAGGATCATAGTTTTAAGTTAACTTTCGAAAATGGATCTGTGATAAAGTTGATCTTCGGTTACGATAGTGTAAATTGAAGATCAATTCCATGTCCCAGTGATTGCAAACTTGATTTCAAAACCCTAGATTTACGATCTCTTTACAAAAGGGTTTTATATTGCTAAATCTTCCGACCCAATATTACATGTGTAGATATTAGGTTAAGTTAACCACATATCCGAATCCATTCCTTCTAGGACATTACAAGAAAAGGCTAGAACCAAGTATTTTAATTCAAGTAATTTAAATCAGTGTTTAAATCAATTATTTTTCCCGGCTTTTTAGGCTTTCATTAAATTTATGCTTTCAAACCAATTTTAAATTCCAATTTGAGAAACCAGAAAAAATAGTTTCCCTTTTTCTTCGTTTAATTCTTGTAAGTGTTTTCAAAAGCGATTTTTTCCCATAATTAGACACACTCTTACTCCCTGTGGAGATGACCTAGGACTCACCTAGACTAAACTCAACCGACCTCTTGCATTGGAGAGTGAACCTCTATCATATTTGAGAGCGGTCACTTCTAGAATTAGTATTTTCTTAATGTTATTCATGGGATTATCCTCATTGTTGAGGGAAAAATATGATGAATAATGAATAGATGTAAGAAATTTGTCATTGAAATCCAGGTACATTGGCTCTTCCCATTCAGATTAACATTGGAAAGAAAATTACAATTACAAAGTTGAAATGAATATTCACTTTACAATTTAGTGAATCATTCTTACATTACATAAATTTAGAACAATCCTCACTACTCTTGAACTCTTCGATCGTGAATGATGGTACAATGAAATTTCCTTAACATCTAAATAGACGTCATGGGCCAATCTCACTTGATCAACAATCTTCTTATGTTCTAGCTTAAACTTCACTAGGGTTTCAAAAATTCATATATCAGTAGTTTCGATGAGCATTCGGAAATTCTAGGACAATAATACAGAAAAATGTTTTTTAGAAAACTTCTACCTTAAATTAGGCAGAGTTTTGGGTAAATGGTTTTGGAAAATCTCTATCTTAAATCTGATAGAGTTTTGGGAAAAATGATTTACAAAATCTCTACCTTAAAATTTGGTAGACTTTTAGGTAAAAATATTTGGAAAATCTCTATCTTAAATCAAACAAAATTTCGAAAAAAAAGTTTGGGAAATCTTTACCTTAAATCTATCAGAGTTTAGGGTGAAAATGTTTGGAAAATCTCTACCTTAATTCTGACAGAGTTTCAGGTAAAAATATTTGGAAAATCACTACCTTAAATTTGGCAGGTTTTTGAGTAATAAATATTTGAAAAATCTTTACCTTAAATTTGGCAGAGTTTCAGTAAAAACTAGGGTTTATGAGAATCTTATACTTAAGCTAAGACACAGAAAGACTTTTGAGTGTGAATTTAAGACTTGGATTTTAAAATGACAAATTTCTTCTGTTTAGTATGAAATGGTCTTTTCATGGATTTGACCCTTTAGATAAAGGGTATTTTTAAAATCTTATGAGGACAACAATAAGTTACCTCTTCTAAGGTGAAAAGAATGGGAAAATGCAAACACGGTGAACAAATCGATTAGCACCGTTTTTCTCTAGTGTTTCCCAATAATAGGGTTCTGTAAGCCTCTAACTTATAGCTTTATTAGATGCGACATAAGGGATCAGAGCTTTATACGCATCCTAGAAAGGTCAACGGCTATCAAATTTTCAAACCTCCAGCTCTCTGAAGAAAACCTTCTCAGATTGGTGATCTAGCTGGGAAGAGGTTCAATAATCCTATCAGGTAGACTCCATGCGTAACCACATCTTAGAGGGACCTACTCACTTCCCTCAACTAACTAGAGGGTGTAAATGGGTGATACAGAATATGCTGAATGAAGTGCAATGTGTGAAAAAAAGGAGAAAAACGGGTTTTATGATAGATAGGGAAAATAGTAAAAATTTGCCCTGTTTTATTTACGCACCCTTTAAAACAAAATAGGGTATATACTGCACGTAATTTATACAAGTTAGTACACATAACAATATTTATTTAAACAGTTCATACATGCTGACAAAATATTTATGTCTTCTAAGTAAATTGAGTCTATATGTCTTAATTAAGTAAACCAGAGATTATATGGTGAGATTATGACTATAATGAATGGAAATTTAAGCTACACCCACAAAAAAAAGTCTCTAGCGGAGTCGCCAGCTGTCGTGACCGGATTCATGTACTGGGTCGTAACCAAGGGTGCACGTATTTTGGCTTTCTTACTACTGGTGAGACCGAGGTCGACTATATGTAAAAACTTATATTTTTATTTTGAAAGGGCCTTGATTACAGAAAAATAGGAGTCTCAACTCAACACTTTCAAACTAGATGTGTTAAGAAACCCAAATTTTTATATTTAAAATGTTTTTTATCTTATGATTTCTTGAAAACATGATAAAAGGCCCATTTACAGTGACTTAACTGGTCTGTGCAATTAGAGATAATGAATCCAAAGGTTCTGTTACGTTCAAAGTTCAATTACGTATGGATTACCTAAGGTTATCCAGTATCCATTTCCTATTTTACAATTATAATCTTACCAAATAATTTTTGGTTTACTGATATCATGACAAAACTCTTAATGTATATTATGCATGAAATGTGAAATGGCTGTGCTTGATCGAGCAGCCTACGTATCTCGAATGAGAATTAAGCCAATCATAGTTCGTGTATGAGTGTAGTGATGCTTTTGTCTATTTGACAATGATGCTTCCTAGGGGGTTTTATGTGCTGGATAGACTCTAAATGCAAGTTTAAAGGCTAAACTTTTGCATGCATTAGTTCCTGCGAATAATATCAAATTAAATGTAATGCAACGAAATGCTTGGAAGGTCTAGATGACCAAATGAAGGTGATGATAATGATAATAATAAAAATGATGGTGGAAGTGGTAGTGATAGAAAATAATAATAGTGACGAGACTTGGGCAATGTACCTAAGCTTCCTATGTACCCCTCGAGAGGGAATTAGGTCGTCATAGTTCAAACCTTAAAGTGGTCCAAATTACATGAGATGTTATGAAAATGCAAAAGTCTAAAATGAGTATAAGTAATGGTCTATAAAGACCTTAAAGACCGCATTTAAGCTATTTGCTCAAGCTACCTACGTACTCAGTTAAGGGATCAGGTCATCATAGCTCGGTAAAATGAGCAAATGCTTAAGGTATGGGGGAGTATAGAAAAACAAACACTAGGAGTATAAGCTCCATAAGAGTGTAACCATATAAACAGTAGGAGTATAGACTCCAAATGGGTGATCATGGTAATGTCACCAAGAGTCTAGACTCCATATAGATGAGAAGAGTAATGTCACCGGGAGTATATACTCCACATGGGTGAGGAGAATAATATCACCAGGAATATAGACTCTACATAGGTGAAGATGGATAAATATCTATCAGGTATGAAACTTAAGCCTAAAGGCATGAACCCTAAGGTTTGGTCAAGTCTATACATATGAACTCAAAGGTTCAATGATATGCAAATGATCAAGTATAATGATAATTTTATCACGATATTAATAAGATCTTATCACAAATATTTTTATGAAAGAAATAGATTTAGGGACTAAATGCTTAAAGCAATCCTAAGTTATTTCCATATTATAGATTGATATCCAATCAAATTCTAAGAATATCTGCATCCTTGTGAGTGTGTGCTTGCATGTTTTCCAGTGTTCTACCATTTTTAAGCATAACTTCAGCATGACAAATACCAGAATTTAAATAAGATTTTCACATGTGAACATGAGTTTTAACAAAGTACCATGTTATAAAGAAATTTCTAAGATAATGTTAGGTTTTTCTAGGTAAAACCTAAATCGGGCAGAACCCAGACTTGAAAATATGAGTTTGATAACTTATAGACAAGATGAAAATTTTAACTTCAAAGAAAAAAATTTTATTTCAAAAATGCTAAAATGATGATTCTACCACTTAAACAGGTGAAGTGCAAGGAAAACAATTTGGAGAAAGGGATTTATACCGAAACTTTGGAGCTTTAAGAAGGAAGAAACTTGAAGAGACTTTCTAAACACTTTTTAAAACAGAAAGGGGGACCGGCCTTTAGAGAAGAAGTAGGATGTTTTTCTCGGTTGGGAGAGAAAAAGAGAAAGACGTTTGGAATTTTTCCAAAACCTCTTGAAAACAACTCCTAGTGGTCGGCCTCAAAAGAGAAGGAAAGGAAGCCGAATGAAGGAGAAAAGAGGAGGAAATGGGGCTAGTTTAAGGATGAAGAAATGAGGAATTGGAGTCTCCTATTTATAGCCAAATATGGGGCAAAAAAATTTGCATATCAAACTAGGCAAAAAAAGCTTGATAAACATGTTATGCAAAAATCTTTGCTAAACAAGTTATTCAGAAATGTTTCCTAAACATAATGGGCAAAAAGATTTGAATTACAAAACAATCAATCATCTTTGCATACCTTAGGAATCAAACATACTTGAAATGGTGGAATAGCAAAAATTTTTGTTAAACACACTTAGCAAACTTATTTGCTAACCTAAATGGGCAAACTAGTTTGAATAATATGTTAGGCAAACAAATTTGCAAAACAAAGTGAGCAAATAGGCTTGAACAACTAGTTAATCAAAATAATTAGCAAAACCAAGTTAACAAACAAAGTTTGAAAATCAAAGGAAGAAAAAACGTTTACCATAGGTCACTTTCGCAAGCTCATGAGTAGCATAAACAAAAAGTGGGCCGAATGGCTCAGGCCATGTTTTATACAGTTTAGAGTTCACTTGAAAGTTCAGATCATTTCAAGACCTCTAGGACACTTTTCAGAGAGCTTTAAATCATTTGGCTTGAAATCTAGGTCAAAAAGAGTTTTCTGAAATCGAGTTATGTTCATTTGAAAATGACTACGCAAAAATGGGCTGAAATGGAAAGAGGTTACCAAAACTTCTCCGCAACCTTTAGAGGTATACTTCGGAGGACTCTGCCTATTAAAATCAATTATAAAGACTCCCAAAATATCCTCAGAATGACTCCCAGGCCTTTCTATAAACTCGTAAATAGCTAGCGAAAATTTAAGTCAGAACTTTGGAGGGAGATCCTAAAAATCAATTTTACTTATCTTGACCATACCTATATCTCAAGGGACATGTCTTGATCATTTCCATGAAATCTCAAAGCCTTCGTACTTGATTTGAGGGTTTCAATGATATCTGTAGCTTAATTGCTGCAGTTTTGTCGGTAAAAGCAGTTTGGGATATTCTGATACCGCAACAACCTCTGAAGGCACTTTTTGCACACTCTAAACCCAAATTGGAATTCTCTCATACATTTTTTGTATATTCTGAAGCTCTTTAGATTTTTTGGGTTTGATTTGATGGTTCCGATGAATAATGCTTTGCAGACTCGCCAGCAATCCTCGAAATTTACTTTTGAGGTACATTAATCTCTGAAACTTGAATTCGATCAAATTTTCAACCCAAGAATGACGAATTTCCCATCTTGAATGTCTCATAAGTTCCTACAAAGTTCAATCTCATTTGAGCTGTCAATTCAACTTTGCTCTAAATCTAGGGGTAAAATGGTCAATTTTGACCTAAACAATTCTCGGCATCGAATCGGGGCTAATATCCCTATCTAAAGCTCAAAGAAAAATGTGAAAAAATTATAAAAGAAAAATTAAAGATTTAAAATGATATTTTCTTGTTGGAGTAAATTTTAAAAATACACAAAGCGCGGGCAAAAATGAGGTGTCAACATTCTTTAACTTATGGACAATTTGTAAAAATATTTTAAAAATTTTTATTTTATTAATATTTTTATTTGTGTTGAGTAAAGTAATTTTATCGCTAGATGTTTGTATAGGCTATATGTTTGCACAAGTTTGATTATATATTGCTAGAGGTTTTTTTTAACAAATATAGTTAGGTTTTTTTTTTTTTAAGAGAAAAAAAAAACACATAATAGACAACTGTCTCAAAGTGGTTGTCTAAAATATTAGCTTTAGAACTTTTAGACAATCGTCTCAAGGCAGTCGTCTAAGGGAAATAGACAACTTTGAGGCCGTTGCCTAAAAATTTGCCTGCTGTTCTTCCTCGACCTCTTTTGGCAATCATTGCCATTGATGACCGCCTATTCTCATTCTCAACTTCGACATAATCGACTGCCTGGAAGCGGTCGACTATACTTTAGACGATCGCCTCAAACGATCGACCATTCTTTGGAATCTAGTAATGTTATAAGGCAATATTTTAGGATATAACCATAGGATTTGGATTTATTTACAATAACTTCTAGCATTAGATTAGGAGGAAATCGTGGAGATCATGTGCCTAAAGAGATGTTTTCCAATTCAACTAACGTATTATCATTACTATTTACAACTGCCACAAGATAGAACTACCATCAAGTATAATAATCTTGGAATGCAATAAATGAAAATACGCCTTGGATAGAGCCTTGGTAAGAAGATCAACAAGATGATCTTGAATGTTAACATGTTGAACATCAAGCAAACCTTTATTAACATAATTTCAAACAAAGTTCAAACCTTTATTACTGTCTATGTACCTCAGATGTTGTCATAGATAATGAGTGGCGGTTTTGAGATTGGCAGATGTAATTCAGACAATAAGAATTTGATCTAGGCGTGTTCAGAGGTGTTAGGAGCAAGAGTCCTGTACTCTACTTCAGTGGAGGAAAATGAAATGGCCTTTTGCTTGCAAGTGCTCCACAAAAAAAGATTAGTTCCAATAAAAAGTAGATATGTACTGGTGTTTGAACGATCATCAATGTTTCCCGCCAAGCATTAGAGTAGGCTTGGATATTGAAGTTGCTATCGTGTTGAAGTTGAAGATCATAGTAAAAAGTATGCTTGAGGCACCCAAGAATCATCTTAGCAAGAGTACAATGTGTAAGAGTAGGTTTGTGCTGAATTTAAGCCAATTTATTGATAGCAAAAGCAATGACAGGTTATGTGAAGGAGAGATATCGAAGTGCACCTATAACGTATTTATATTCAGTAGCATTTGTGAGTGGTCCGCGAGGAAGTTTAAAAACAATACTAGTGCTTTGTGGGGTTTGCACCTTTTTTATTGCATCCATTTTGACATGGTTAAGTAAAACCTCATTCAATCTCATAGAACACATGACTATGCATAACCAAAAACTCCAAACCCGGATACACATCAACCAGAAACCATAAATAAACATGTGAAGCTCTAAAATGAAGAGGAAAATAGACAGCTAAGTCAAGTCGTGCGTACTGGACCAACATACCCTC
>QLOD02000033.1:17464971-17501682 GCA_003260245.2 Sideroxylon spinosum
CACCCCCAATTAAGAAAAACAATCAGAAAAATTCTTTCTTCTTTCTTTTCAATTTTTGTGCAAGTACTTTCAAAAAGAAGTTTTCCATAATTGGATACACCCTTGTTCCCTGTGGAGAATGACCTAGTACTCACCTAGACTAAACACAACAGACCTCTTATACTTGAGAGTGAACCTCTTCCTTATTTGAGAGCGGTCACAAACCTTATTAAATTAAATGAATGCTAAAGTTCTATCTCGTATTTAATCTAAATAATGTGTTTATTGATAGTAAGATGATTATGGCATGACTTTATGATATGGCATGATTTTTAGTATTAGGTTTAGAGAATGCCACCTTGAAGAGTTTAGGCCTAAGGCTGGGCCAGGGGTCGAGGTTGGGGTAAAGGGGCTCGTGTGATCGGCATAATTGTGGATAATGTACCAATTCAACTAGAGCAGGAGTCACATCACCATATGACGGCCGAGATTCATTCTAAGGTTTAGCAAGAAGTTCTAGTTAGAGAAAATGTACATGTGCAAGCACCAGAGGTTCAATAGCCTGTTATGATAGATACAAGGATAGTGTTGTAGTAGTTGGCCATAGTCATGACAATGTTGGCAGGAGGCTTCATGGTATAGCAACAACCACAGTTATAGACTAGTTTGAACATGTTGGAGAGATTTGAAAATGAGACCTCCTAGGATGTAACCTCCCACGTATGATGACATAACACCTTGATGAGTATGAGAAGATTCTACTAGCGATGGGTATTACAGATCATTTGATTAGAATTACATTGATAGCTTTCCAATTGGTGGGTTGTGCTTCAAGTTGGGGAGTAGTGTAAAGGCTTCCCGTTGGTAGTCGGTTGGGCTTTCTTAGGACATATTTAAGGAAAGATTCAGTGATCATTTCTTCCTACAATCCTTGAGGACAATGTGGGAGGAGTTTGATAGCTTGATTCTAGGTTCCCTGTCTATATTGGAATATAAGATGAAGTTTTCAGATTTGTCTAAGTACACGGTAGAGGTTATTTTGATCACGCATCTTAAATATGGAAAGATTTGAGCAATGTTTGAGGCTAACATTAATGGGCCAAATGGTGTTACTAGGGTTGGATGACTAAAAGGCCCTAATTGATAGGATAATGGCTGTAGAATTGATATAATAGAAACTCAGAGTATTCAAGAAGAATGTCATAGTAGGGGGACAAGGACAAAGTAGGAGCATGGTAGCAGAAAAAGACAGAGGGTGTTTCATCTGTACCACATGTTCAGCAAGCCAGTACAGTACCTACCTAATTTAAAGTTTCTGTTAGATCATCTCAAAGGCAAGTGGTGCTTATAATTGCAAACAACCAAGGCACAGGAGTTCTGAGGGTCCTAAGGAGAAAAAAAGACAATTGAGGTAGAATGTGACAGTTCGTGTTATAGAGAAAGGAAGTCAGAGGGTTTACCCATAGAGACAAAATAGTGAAGATGGGAGGATGTAGTAGATCATCCAGTCAGTTTACGGTAGTCGACCATCAACTTCTCAATCGGTCTAGTAGCAACATCAACAACAATAGCAATCGAGATTCATTCTTCAGTATAATATGCAGAGTGGGAGCCCATTAGTAGCAGCAACAGAAGAAAGCTCAAACAGATAAAGATTTAGTAAGCCACCAAACGCACTAACACAAGAAAGAGTTTTTACGCTGCCACAACAGGAGGCACCGATAGAGCCATAGTGACAAGAGATACTTTTTTCTTTTATGCTTCCAGTGCTACAGTACTTATTGATACCGAAGCATCACATTCTTTCATTACTATATCATTTGTATATGCACTGGGTTAAACACATGTTAGTTATATCCCCCATTATTTATTGAGACACCTATATCAAGACGTTCTTAGCTAATTAAGCTTTGCAATGAATGTGAATTAGTAATTGAGGATGGTGTTGATAATTGAGAATACAATTTGGTGCTTGACTTGATCGTAATATATATGAAAAGTTTAGATGTTATTCTTGGTATAGGTTAGCTCGTAAGCCCACCAAGTGATAATGAAATGCTCCAAAAGACAAGTGACTTTCTTTACCCTAAATGGTGATCGTGTATGTTTCTTTGAAGATTCGCATGGTTCGTGAACCTCTCCGTCTCTGGATGGGCGAGGACATATGGATTTATATAGCCTTACTTATATAGCTATAGATGAGGAAAAATTAGATAACAGAATGGAGATGCTAAAATTGTTTATGAATTTCCAATGGTAATTTCGAAAGATATTTCTAGTTTGCCACCAGAATGGGAAATGAAGTTCCTCTGTATTTTTAAATATTGATTTAAGGCCATGGTATCATCAACTATGAGTAAGGTAATAGGATATTCTTAAGATAACATTCAAGACTCGGCACATTCACTATAAGTTCCTAATTATACAATTTGGTTTGACTAATGCCCCTGTAATATTTATGGATTTGATGAACAGGATTTTTAAGGACTATCTGGATAATTTTATGGTGGTGTATATTGATGATGTGTTGGTTTACTCTAAGTCAGAAGAAGAACATGAAGAACATTTGAGGATAGTATTGTAAACTTTAAGATATCAAAACTGTATCCCAAGTTAAGCAAGTCTGAATTCTGGCTTAAAGAACTAAATTTTCTAGATCATTCGGTTTCTAAAGAAGGAGTTGTCATGGTTCTGTCTAAAGTTGAGATTGTCCTTGAATGGCCAAGACCAAAGATGGTGTTTGAGATTCACAGTTTCTTGGAATTAGCAGATTGCTACTAAAGGTTTGCATTTGACTCCTCTAAGTTAGCCGCTCCTTTGACTAGGCTAATCCGGAAGGTTAGTTTTATTCTTGGTTTTAAGCCATTGAAAGTATTGGGGTTAGTTTTGGTTTAATCAGATGCAAATGGTTTTTCACAAAAATATTTTTCATGGTTAAATTGTCTTCATATAGCTAGGATTCTTTCAAAACCTACTCACCCATGTTACAACTGTAGCTTGGTTACGAGTTTTCACTTGTGCACACTAAGTGTTCGGTTCAATGTTCAGGTGAGTTAGAGTCTTATTTTCCAAAACCAAGACTAAGTTTTCTTATGAAATCAAGTTACCCATGTTACAATCTTCACTTGGTTATGAGTTCCTACTTGTGCATATTGAGTGCTTGATTCAATGATCCGGTGACTTGGAACTTATTTCCTAAAACCAAAATTTAGGCTTTTCTAGGAAATCAGTTCACCCGTGTTATAATCAAAGCTTGGTTACACTTGTGCATACTAGGTGTTTAGTTCAATGTCCCAGTGATGCTGAACGTATTTTCAAATCCCCCACTTACATTGAGATTTCCACAAATTATACTTCAAAGAACATCTTCTAACCAAACAACGCATGTGTGGTTATTGGGTTGAGTTATAAACGCATTTGAGAGAAACATTTCCACCCCAAATACCGGGTTCAGCTTATAGAAAAGATTGTTTTAGTAACATATTATTTCTAATGCTTTTTTTTTTTAGTTTAATTCCTTCACTCCACCATCGCAAACCAAGCTCGTATCTAAGTATTCCCATATTCCAAATTTAGTTCACCTACTAACTAAAGGGACTAATCTAGTGTTTTCAACATAGCTATCCTTGCGGAAAGAATGACTGATAATCCATACCATTTATAAATTTAAATTTTCTACCTATATGACCTACGCACAATCAAGGCCATAACCATCTTACACATGAAAGTTAGAATCCTTCCTACCAGTAATATTTTGAAAACCCACTACCTTAGCATGCATGACTTTTAGCAAACTGGAGCAGTAATTGAGAGCATCAGCCATACTATTAAGCACATCAAACTTTTGTTCGATAATAAAAAAAAATTATTGGACGTAACATGCCCACTTAGTATGTCGATTAGATAATTTATCTTGTGTAAGAAGGTACTTCAGTGCCTTATGATCAGAAAATAAGATAAAGTTGTTGTGAATAAGGAAGCAGTACCAGTGCTTCAAAGCTTACACCACAGTAAAGTACTCCACATCGTAAGTGCCATAATTCACCTTTGCTCCTTCAACTTCTCACTGAAGTACGCCACAGGCTTTAATTGCTATATCTTTTACCCATCATAATGCAGCTCGAAAGGCTGTGAAAAATTTGGTAAAACCAATAGTGGCATAGATGTCAATTTCTGCTTGATCAACTAAAAAGTCCGAGTTGCTTCCTCTGCCCACATGAATCGCCTTCTCTTCATGCAATCTGTAATTGGTGCCACAATAGTGCTAAAGAGCAATATAAAACACTGATAGAAAGATGCCAACATATGATAGCTACGAATATCAATTAGACTATTCATTTGGGGCCAATTTCAAGTTGCCTCAACCTTAGACTCATCCACTGAAATCCCTTCCTTGGATATAACGTATCCTAAAAATAGCATCAAATATGTCATGAATTCATACTTCTTGACAGCCCCAAATAACTATTCTCTCCAATGGATAGCGAGAACCTCTTGTAAATGTTACACATGTAACTCAGGTGTGGTACTATATATCAATATATCAACAAAATAAACTAATAAAGAGCCACAATCATCAATATGAAAGTGCCTGGTGCATTGGACAACCCGATTAGCATAGCCAGCCACTCGTATAGACCTCCCTATATCTTAAAAGTTATCTTCCATTCATCACCCGATCTGATACGAAGCTGATGATAGCTTCTTTTCAAGTCCAACTTGGTAAAAACTTGTGCTCCCACCAATTGATCCAACAAGTCATCCAAACACAAAATCAAAAAGCAAAACTTTACCATAATCTTATTAATTGCCTTACTATCAACACATATCCATCACGATCCATCTTTTTTGGGGGTTAATAAAGTTGGAACTGCACAAGGATTGAGGCTTTCTCTGATAAAACCCTTGGATAGTAACTCTGCAACTTGGTAGCACAACTCCTCATACTCTTTCGGACTCATCTGATAGTGAGGATGATTGGGCAGGCTTGAACTAGGCACTAGATCAATCTGGTGCTAGATATCTCGTAAAGGCGGTAACCTATCTTACAACACCTATGGAAAGCCACCCTGAAACTCCTCTAATAGGGGCAAAAATAGCAATGGGAATATCCGAATCAAGTGCTACCCCAGAACTTTCTCTAGCAACCAGCACAAACATAACCTTTATTGTTGACATCTCTCCCTCAAATTACACCAGTGTCAAGAGATTAATACCCTTGATTATGTGTCAAAACTATAGAACTAGTACTGAGAATTAATTTTACTTTAGTTGTTTTAACTAAATATCTAGTTTTATCTATTTTATTAGCAATCTTCTTTCTTTCATGGTTCATACAAGTTGAAGATGTAAGTGTATTATCAAGTTAGGAATACAAGTAGAAGTGCAAGTTGACAATATAACTTGGAAATGCAAGTTGAAAATACAAGTTAGAAAGGCAAGTTGGCAAGTGGATAATGCAACTTGAGAATGCAACCTGGCAAATGGATGTGCAAGTGGACAAATGCAAATTGGATGAGAAAGGTAAGAGTTTATGTTGGACAAGAAAGTGTTAGAATCCAAGTTAGACAAGTAAGAGTTCATGTTGGACAAGTAAGTGTTAGAATCCAAGTTTGACAAGTAAGATAATTCATGTTGGACAAGAAAGTGTTAGAATCCAAGTTGGACAGGTAAGATAGAGAATTCAAATTTGATAAGAAAGTGAAGAATTCATGTTTGACAAGTAAGTGGAGAGTTCAAGTAAGACAACTAAAGTAGAGAATTCAAATTAGACAAGCAAGTATACAAGTGGCATGTAAGTGGATTGACCATATGATGCTTATAAATAGATACCATGGCAAAGAAGAAAGACATGTAACTTCATATAGAAAGTAAGTTACAGAGAGGAGAGTGTGAGCCAACAGTGTCTTTTACATTTCATTTTTTTTTTCTCTTCTTTTTTTTTTCTTGTTCTTTAATCTTGTATTTTTTTTATGTAATTTTTACATAAAACTATTTTCTTAAGTTTTCTAGTTTCAAAGAATTTCCTTTCTTTTACCATGTCTTGTTAAGTTTTCGTACTTGCTTTCAAACCAAGAAGAGTTGATGAATTTAACCTAACTATTGGTTTTACAAGTTTAAATTATTTTCTTGATACGAAGGATGAAATATGGATTGTTATAATCTTTAGATATAACTTGGATGAAGTTATAATAAAGTTCGGCTTTTGTAATCTAAGTGTTTGATTCAATATCTCATCCATAGTTGCTCTTCAAATGCCATGACAAAAATCATTCTTATATCCAATAAGTTTTACTTGAGTAGAAAATATCAAAAGTATACATATGGATCAATGTTAAAGGCTTAAAACTTTCTATAACTTTCTCCTAAAATGGTTTATTGAGGTGGTTCAAAGGTTTCATGTCTTGATCTATAGAAGAGTTCTATTTCTATTATTTCTTGTAAAAGTAAACTTATTCTCCTTGAGTTTTACATAATATATCATCCAATTCAAATTTATAATTATTAAAGTTAGATTTAGTTATAATGGTTACGTTGAATGAAATATCAACAAAGTACACTTGGAATGGTTTAGAACCAAGTCTTTCATTTGATTAACAAAACCAAATCTTTTTATTCTAAGTTTGTAGGTTGTTAAACAGTTTAAATCACTTGTGTTTCAAATTTAGTTCTAAAGTCTATTACAATATTTCCTTTCAAAAACTTTCACAATTTCAAGCTTAAATCAAATCCATTCACTCAAATTTAAATCAAATCAAGCTTAAATTAAATCAAAAACTTTCACAATTACAACATCAAATGATGAACTTTTCATGTAAACTAAAGGAGTCTTTTTATACAACGTGGGAGCATTTTAAGGAATTATTGAATGCTTGCCCTAACCATGGCTTTGAGATGTGGAGGGTAATAAGTTTCTTCTATGATTCACTTCCATTGTACCTTAAGCAACTTATGTCAATAATGTGTAATAGAGACTTTTACTAAAAAAAATCTAAAGAGGCTTTTGAATTATTTGATCAATTAGCTGAAAACACTAATTAGTGGAAAGCTACTTTACCTTCGGTTAAGGTAAATGACACTTCTCAAGCCAATGGTAAATTTTAACTTAAAGTCTGGTGCACTTAATGCCATAATCGCATAATTGACTGGGAAAGTTACGTCTCTTGAAATGAAAAAGGTATATTTAGTAAATAAGGCAGAAGAGGAAGTTTGTATGATATACGAGTAAAAGAGCCATAGTCCTAATGATTGTCCTACTCTTTCAACCTTTAGGGAAGTTCTTTCAACCAAAACCCCAACATGACTAACCTTAGGAAATTTTCCCTAATCAAAAACAAGGAGGCAATCTATTTTCTAAGACTTATAATCTTGGGTAGAAGAATCATCTAAATGTTAGGTCGAGAAATCAGAGGGCATCAACACCCAACCATATCAACCACCTATGCATTTTTAGGTGAAAGAGAGTCTTATCAAGTAGTAACTTCATCTCACTTAAACATAGAGCAAGAGACTAATTTGTTAGAAGTCTGAAAAAAGCATAGAAAAGCCATAGGTTGGACTATAGCCATTTAAAAGGAATTAGCCCTCAAGTGTGTACTCACTGTACCTATTTAGAGGAGGATGCTAAACTAGTATATCAAATGCAAAGATGCTTGAATCCAAAAATGAATGTGGTTATGAGCGGTGAAGTGATTAAGTTACTAGATGTAAGAATTATATACCCCATAGTTGATTCCAGATGGGTTAGTCCAACCCAAGTTGTTCTAAAGAAATCTGGCGTTACCATTATTAAGAATGAGCATAATGATCTAGTACCCACTAGAATTCACACCAAGTGGCGTATGTGCATTGATTATAGGAAGTTGAATGTGGTAACTTATAAAGATCATTTCCCACTATTTTTTCTTAACCAAGTTCTAGAAAGAGAGGCTGGAAGAGCCTTTTATTGCTTTTTAAATGGATATTCAGGATACAATCAAATTGAGATAGCATTAGAAGATCAAGAGAAAACTACTTTCACATGTCCCTTTGGTACCTTTGCATATAGAAAAATGTCTTTCGCTTTGTGCAATGCACTAGCCACATTTGAAACGTGCATGATTAGTATTTCTAATGACATGGTAGAAAGGTTTCTTAAAGTTTTCATGGATGATTTATCAGTTTATGGAGATTCTTTTGACTTGAACGTTTAGAAAAGGTCTTTGAAAGATGTGAAAAAGGTAATCTTGTGCTCAACTAGGGGAAATGTCATTTTATGATTTCACGAGGTATTGTTTTAGGTCTTGTGGTCTCATCCAAGGTAATTAAGGTTAATAAAGCTAAAGTTGAGTTGATCGAAAAGCTACCTCCCTCTAAGAATATCAAGGAAGTAAAGTCTTTTTTAGGGCACGGTAGGTTTTATCTTATATTCATTCAGTCCTTTAGTTCAATTGCCAACCTTTGAGTAATTTGTTATCGTAGGATGTTCCTTTCCAATGGACACCTGCATGCCAAGAAGCTTTTGAAAAGGTTAAGGGTTTGTTGACTGCAGCACCAATAATCCAAGCTCTTGATTGGTCATTACCTTTTAAGTTGATATGTGCCGCTAGTGACCATGCCATAAGAGTAGTCTTAGGTCAAAGGAAGGAGAAGAGAACTCATGTGATTTACAATGCTAGTAAAACTCTTAGTAAGGTACAAATAAATTATACAACAACTGAAAAAAAAGTTATTTGCTGTAGTGTTTGCATTAGACAAGTTTAGGTCTTATCTAGCTGGGTCCATGGTAATTGTTTTCACTAATCACGCATCTCTTAGGTACTTGCTAAGTAAGAAAATTGCTAAGCCTCATCTGATTCATTGGATCCTTCTACTTAAAGAATTTGATTTGGAAATTAAGGACCAAAAAGGTGTAGATAATGTTGTAGTTGACCACTTGTCTAGAATACCTTGTTTTAACCATTCACATGATGACTAACCCATTAATGTGCATTTCCCAGATGAACATTTGTTGAGTATAAGCACTTGTTTTCATGTGAGCACTCCGTGATATGCTGACATAGCTAATTATTTAGCTACAGGGAAATTTCCTTCCCACTGGTCTAAGCTTGATATACAAAAGTTTCTAAGAAATGTCCAGTTATTCTTTTAGGATAAACCTTACTTGTTCAAATATTATCCTGATCAAATAGTAAGAAGGTGGCGTAATTTTGTCATGCATTAGCCTTTGGTGGCCATTTCTCATCCAAGAAGACAACAGGAAAAATTTTACAATGCAATTTGTATTGGCCTACAATGTTCAAAGATGTGTATTGGTTTTATCTTTCGTGTGATAGGTGTCAAAGACTAGGGAATCTCGTTAAGCGTAATATGATGCCACTTAACCTTATTCTTGTACTAGAAAATTTTGATTGTTGGGTTATGGATTTCATGGGGACTTTCCCTAGTTCATTTGGACGTCAATTCATTTTGGTGGCAGTCAATTATGTTTCAAAGTGGGTAGAAGCTACACCAACATTCACCAACGATTACAAAGTTGTGATCAAGTTCTCAAAAGAAAACATCTTTTCTCAGTTTGGTTTGCATAAAGCAATGACTAATGATGGAGGAATCCATTTTTGCAACTAACATGTAGGTGTGTTGATAAGAAAGTATGACATAGTTCACAAGATTGGAACATCCTATCACCCATAAACTAGTGGATAAGATGAATTAGCCAATACGAAAAAAAAAAAGGCGAATCCTTAAAAAAACGATGAATCCTAACCACAAAGATTGGTCGTTAAGATTAATTGATGCATTATGGGCTTATCATATAGCTTATAACACTACCCTTGGTATATTACCCTATCGGCTCATTTTTGGAAAACCTTGTCATCCTCCTGTTGAGTTAGAGCACCAAGCATATTGGGCTATTCGTCATGTTAATAAGGATATTGATGAAATGAGCCTTCATAGGAAACTTCAACTAAATGAAATGAAAATACTAAAATTTCTGAAGAAAAAATGAAAGCATTGCATGATAGTCACTTTTTGAGGAAATCATTTTAAGAAGGACAAAAATTCTCTTGTACAATTAATGTTTACACTTGTTTCTAGAAAAATTGAGAACAAAATGGATTGAACCATACATTATTTAAAATTTTTTTAATCATGGTGCTTGGGAGATAGAAACTCCAAAAAATAGTAATGTGTTTAAAGTTAATGGTCATCAATTGAAACCTTACTTTGAAAATTTTGTGTCTCATGTTGAGGACATGGATCTTGAGGATTTTTCCTGATTGATCACTGCACACCACTTCTGCAAAAACTAATGAAGTTATTTTCTAGTTTAGGTATTTTTTCTATGATTTTAAAGAACTCAAGTAATATGTTTTTAAATATGTTTAAGTTGTGTTTTGTTTTAAACTCACTTATTTTGATTGAATGATTAGCCTTTTGAGTATTTTCAAGTTTCAAACTTCTCAGGTATATTTCACCCTTTATTTTAAATTGATAAAGTCTTTTCTGTTTCATGCATTAAGGATAATGCAAGGTTTAAGTTGGGGGGATGGTGTTAGGGAAACCATTATGACTATCATTTTTGCATAATATTATGTTTTCTAAAAATAGGGTAAATGTTTTTATTTTTTTATTTATTTTTTACATATTTTAGATATTTTTGAATATATTAACACCATTTTTTGACAAGTCATCTTAAGTATGGTTGTGATAAGGAGTGAATAAAATAAAGACCCATGAGTTAAATATAAGGGAATCTTTGTTTCTTGAAAGGTTAAGAAAATAGAAATTGTCTTTGAAATCACTTTGAGATTAATCTTGTGTAATTGTGTTTTAAAAAGTTTAGTTTTGTTAAACATGAGTACAAAACCCTTGATATAGTGAAGATTTTATCCAAGTGAGGAATTGAGCCTTTTATGCTTTCATTTTGAGAGAATAATACATTTACTCTTACATTAAGTTCTTCATTTGATTCATTCAATAACCCTATTAATTTTGTTTTGAATTCATGACTGTCATTGTGAGAATGAGGAATACAAACTCTTAAGTCTTATATTGCATAAGTTAACCCTTAGGAATGATATTAGGCTATTTTTGAGAAATTTGATCCTTATGACTTTCATTTGATTATATTATATTCAGGAACCAATTTGAGTCGGAAAAAAATGAATATTCTTTTGGTTTAAGCCACACTAATATCCTTGAGCCTTGAAAAATATAAGTCCACCTTTTATCTTGGAATATTACTAAACATATGAATTAATATGGAATGTCTGTAGAAAAATAGAGGAGAAAAATTTTTGGATACATTCTAAAATGAAAAAGAAACCAATAGTGTAAAAAAGAAAAATTCAAGGAATGAAACAAGAAAAATGGAGCAAGTTATATAAGCTCTCAAGATGAAGAAGTTATGGTTTAAAAAAATGGTTCAAGGAAGAAATATGATATTATATGGTGAACATGAAAAATTCAAAGAAAGAAGGTTATATAAGGTTGAGAAAGTATTCCAATAGAAATTTTGAATATCTCATCCATGTCTTGGTACCTTATACTCCTCAGCCCCAATACAACCAAAATAAAGTCCTAATTGATCTTTGGAAAAACAAGATTGATTTGAAAATTTGAGGGTGAAGTTGTTCCTTATGCTCTAATATGACAAATCATGGATTATTGACTTTGGGAATTTCATCAGGTTTAAATTTGAAAAACATTTACTCATATAAATGATGCATTCCATGTGTGAACCTAGTGCTTCATATTCTTGAAAAAGAATTCTGGTAAGATTTGCAATTCAAGCTTTGAGGGTACATTGTATATATGTTTGGTATGAACTTTACTTCAAAAAAACACATTTACACTTGATGATTTGCAAAGGTTTATTCGATTTCAATTTTGAAAACTCTAATCTAAGGGATGCCTTGATACACTTTAACTCTAATAGTTTGGGTTATAATTTCTGAAAGCTTCTATAAGCACCATTATACTTAATTGATACTTGTAAAGTATTTTGTGTATAAATGGGGATTTATCTCATTCTTATGAAATTATTTTGCTAGGTGTTGACATCGCAATTTTGTCCCTTCATTTAATATTTATATTATTTAATGTTTTTATTTGAATGATACTCTACTAATTAAGTTTTCAATATCGTAGGATATGTCAAAGGGCAACGATTTAACAAAAAGTAAACAATCAGCAAATTCTCAAATTATACCCCTAGAGCTGCGGAGAAGCCAAACAAAAGACCTAGATTAAGGTAGAAGGCCTCTAGAGTGCACAAACATGTCCGAGAAACCAAATAAATAAGTCCAACATCCATAAAGGAGTTAGAGTGCAGAGTCAAAAGTTAATTTAGTCTAGGAGTCCAAAATGGCCTCTACAGACGCACCCAAAGGACGGCATCGATTGGAATGCCGAGATCAAGCCAGAAATAGACAAACAGATACAAAACATCCCAGGACATTCCAAAGAACATAGCTAAGAGTGATTGTTAGTATAAATTTTTATATAGTTATGGTTTAACACCCATTCATAAGCACTTTGAGCGTTCATTTTCTACAAGTTATTGGACTTTTGAGTTGATACTTGTTATTATAGAATTTTGTAGGTGCTGATCATCACTTGGTGGAATTAAGGATGTTTTAAGTATTGAAGAAGAAGAGAGAATTAAAGAAGCAAGAAGAAAGGATAAAATAAGCTCTAAGTACTAAAGTAAGCATAGCTACGCACCCTCTCATCAACCTAGGTGCTCCCAAAGAGTCGGATGGCAGTAGGAGTTCAGTGGGGCGCCCTAGAGACTAACCATGTTGTCGCATCTTAGCCAAGCACCCCAATGGCCACCCTGAGCACTCCATCTGTCTACCAGGGTGCCCCTAGAGAGTCAGCATTATCCAAAAGTTCAAGCGGGTGCCCTATTCGCTTGCTCAGGTGCCCCACTATCCACCCCGGGCACCCCTCTACTATAGAAGATGACCAATTCATTTTTTATTATATTTATTTAGTTACCAATATACCCTTGTTTTGTGTTGGCCTATAAATATTGGTTTTCACTCAGACTTAGATATTTTTTGGTTCGTTAAAAAGACCTATATTTGAGATTTTCTTTGTTATATTTACTTCAAGTCAAGTTCTCCTTCTCTCCTAGGGTTTAATAGTTTGTAACTTAATTTTATTTCGAATCTGCAAAGTTTAATTTCAATTACATTTTTCATCATCTCTTTTCATTCTTTTCTAGTTTTTGATTTTCTATTTTTGTTTTCATCTAGAGTTTCAATTCGATGGAAGGTTTGTGTGGTTGTTTGTTATTTCAAACTTATAGTTCAAGCATGCTAGGCTAGGTATAATCCTTGGTTTCAATCTAGGAATGTATTGGCTTAAAGATCATCGATTTGGATTGCATGTTTTACATTGAGATATAATTTTTGAAGAATTTTTAAGCTTAGAGATTAGGTTTAATCAGTAAAATCGATTCATCTATGTTAAATGAGTTGAAGCTCGTGCATACCGAGTGTCCAATTCAATGTCCCAGTGAATTCAAACTCCATTTCAAAACCCTAATTTCAATTGTTTTTACCCAAACAAGTTTTAAAGAAAAATCTTCCAACCCTACACCACATGTGTGGATGCAAGGTTGAGTAAAAACATCCAAATCAATATTTTGAAGCCACTACATGAATAAATTAAGACCAAGTGCCCTCTGTTAAAACCAATTCTCCTAAAGTTAATTTATGTCTTTTATTAGTAATTTAAGTTCAAGTAAAATTCCATTTTCAAAACATCTTCCAAATCAACTCCTAAAACCTAAAAGCTTTTTTTTTTTTTTTTCTTTTATTATTCTTCGCAAGTATTTTCAAAACGAGTTTCCAAACTAAATCACCTACACTTGGTCCCTGTGGAAATGACCTAGGACTCACCTAGATTAGGAGTTCGACCACCTCTTATACTTGAGAGAGTACATACAATTTAAGTGAGGTTAAGTTTTTGGCGTCATTGCTGATGAGGGCAACTAAGCGCTGACTTAGGAATAGACGGAAGTTGACCTGAGAAATTGGGTGAACTATTTATTTTCTCTATCTCTTTATTAGTAGTTTTCTTTCTTTTACATTGTAACATATTCATTTGCATATCATATAACCTAGCTATCATGTTAGTTAACTTAGGTTGCATTTTAATGTAGTTTTTCATTTTTCTCATTTTGTTTTTATTTTTATTTTCTTATCATTGACCTGAGTTTTGATGATTTCGCTCATGATCCCTTTGATGCCCAAGCCTACATAGAGTCTCTAGGTGACTAATTTGGGCATGATTTTACGTTAGAGACCTATCACCAATTACCTAAATTCTTCGGGCATGAAGAGGAAGACTTATGTCTTCACCTCGATAGGTTTGAGGTAGTGTATGGCTTATGTGATGATGTTAGAAAGAGTAAGAGACTTAGGTTCATGTTTTTTCCTTTCTCTTTAAAAGTCAAGCTAGTGACTAGTACTATGATTTTGGTGAATGGACCACTTGAGAACAATGTTGTCAAGCTTTTATTGAAAATTTTCTTCCTATTCGTCAAACATTCACCCATGGGCTTCAAATTAGAAATTTTTATCAAAAGAAGGGTGAAGTATTTTATAAATGCTGGGAGAAATTTAACATACTTTTAGACACTTTCCCAAGTCATGGATTAGAGTTAGGGGACAGCTAGCCATATTATGCAATGCTCTATCCAGTGAGTTGCACTAGGCGTTTGATATAATCTTGTGTGGGGAATTTCTTGACCTCACACCGGGTGAGGGATGGTCATTCCTTGAATTTTTCTATGAACACACTAAGCCATGAGAAAGACTTAAAACTAGATTTGAACCACATGCACTTGAAAGCCACACCGGCCTTTTCCTTCATGCTCCTACTTCACTTGATCTTCATGATCTATCCCTTAGAAGTAGCATATGAGTGGAGCTCGATCACTAGAATTTTCCATTTCCTAACCTTGTTCCACTCACGTAGGGCCAGTCTGAGGAGCCCCGGGATTATTGGCCTAGTGAACCTCAAGATGCACAATTTGATATCCTAGGCACCAACTGTGACAATTGTCCTAACCATACTACAGACACATTTGGGATGAGCATCTTTCTCATTTCCCTATGGACTCGTCCATTCAGGAGATTTCTTTACCACCTGTTGAGAGTCAGGGAGACATGCAGTCCTTTCCTACTACTGACTTTGATGCTCAACCCAACTCGACCACTCCGAGCCTTATTGAGAGTATTTTGACGCTCTTTGAGAAGTTACGAGTTACAATGCTCAAGGAGCATATCATTGAGGCAATTGATCCTTGTTCACTCACTTATATGCTAGAGGTTGAGACTTGTGTACACCTCTCATCTCTTGACTCAACCCCACTGAAAAAGTTAACTCTGGGGATTAAGAGTGATCATGCTACTGATCATCATTAGGGGGAGGTAGCAAACATTAGGGGAGAGTACGTTGGTTTTCTGGGCATTGAGAGACTAATTGACCCCACCATATCTTCATCTTTGCATGCATTATGGCCACATTCGAGGTTTCATGAACCTCACTTAGCGTTTCAACCCTCGATGTGGTTTACATCCGATGAACGTCCACCTTTGATGCTTTGTGGCCCAAAGAGAACATTTTATTTCTTAAACTATTCGTGAATTCATGGGATAAAGAAGGTGTTGGATAACCCCCTTTTGTTATTTCCTTTATACATAGTAAATTAGATTTTTCTTTTTCTTATTTTTTATTTCTTTTTTAGTTTTATTTTTTTTCCTTATTTTCTTTTCTTTTATTTTATTTTTATTTCTTCTTTTGTACTAACTTTTTCTTTTGTCTTATTTTCCCTTTATTTTGCTTTTATTTTCTTTCTAATCTTTTCTCTTGTATAGCCTTTTATTTTATTCAAATAAGGAAGCTCTGGAGGTAATATCCACCTTTTTTACCCTCTGTTTCTACATTTTAAGCTTAACAAATAGATATATGCTGTTGGTTATTGTTAGAAGTGTTATTGAAACTAGGTTTGAGGGTGCTACTTATTAGTTGTGGGTTTCTTTTTTAGGGTGCATGCTTGACTTACGTGTTATATATTAATTGATCTTTATGCTCATCATCATCATGCTCAGTTTGCACACTACCAACCCACTTGTCTTTTATTGTTCTGACATTGAGAATAATGTTTAGTTTAGGTTGGGGAGTAGAGTTTGCACAATGACCTTTTGTGCTAAAATTGTCAAATTTTTTTTTTTTTTTTGAGCATTTTTTAGCTTGAATGCATGAGTTAGGAAATTTATACTTACATGTTAGCCCTTTAGGTTTGGTTGATGGGGAATTGAGTGAAAGAGAGATGAGTGAATTTCGTTCAAGCTTTGATAAGACACTTAGTTCAAGTTAAGCTTGTCATAACCTTGTGCATTTTTGGCTATCGTGGAAGAACTTATATGCTTACGAGTGAATTATTTGTAACATTGGTCAATTGAGCATTCTTGGACTAGGTAAAGACTTATACCCCTTAGAAGTGAGCTTTAGAGCCTTTTATTCTTTTCATGAGGGGTTGCACATGATTTTAGTTCATTTGTTCTACACTTTGGTTTACAATTTAAAAATTGCATCACACACACTTACAACACTTGGCCTATTATGAGTTATTGCAAGCTTGGAGCATGATGCTGGTAATCTTTTCTATTTTAGGCCTTTTATCCTTTCTTGGTATTGAATTTCCCTTAGAATCAACTTGAAGCCTATTAATAATGAGTTTTTAATTTTCATTTTTGATTCTCACCTCATAATGTGACCCTTTTCACCCATTTACACACTTTAAGTCTCGCCCGCATATGTCTTGGGTTGTGAAAGTGCCTCAATATCTAAGTTATGAAGTCCAGTTGGGAATGTCAGCTATTGAGAGAAAAATGAGGAGGAATGTTTAGGACTAGTTGTAAGAAAAAAAAAAAAAACAAAAATAATTTCTCATTCCTTTTGCTTATTCAACTCTAGAAATTATGCTTTGTATTACAATTGTTAAGAATGTCCCAAGAGTGGTTTGTAAGTTCTTAAATAAGCTTTATGTTTGTGGTTGGGGTACGGAAAGGAAATGGGTAGAATGGGGACTTGTGTACACTTGTTATATCTTTGACTCAAGACATATGCTTTGATTTCCTTATCTTTTATTGTCTAACCAATTCCCATAGCCAAGTTAAACTAGAACAAAGACCTAGTAGATTCTAAGGGGGAACCTTTTGTCTTGTGCATATAGTGGTCTTATGTAAGTTGTGTGATGTGATCTATTGCATAGCATTGGAACTTTTTGGTATGAGCTGTTCGCTGTCCACTTTGAACTTTAGTTCAATTCACTTGCTAATTTGTTGGGTTTTTTGTAACTAGGATAGCATGATTTGCTAATATCTCTATGTGAACCCATGTTGAGTGAATTTCTTCTGATAAGTTGTATCTTGTGAGCTTTTAAAGTCGCAACCTTTTTTCGTTTATGCTCTCATGACCTTATGGAATAAATGACGCTAGTTTGCACACATGCTCCTCCTATTTTAATAGTCCGTGCATTCATGCTTAGCACTTGGGAATTACACATGATATTTGAACTTTGTGACTTGTTGGGGTTGAACTCAATTCATTGTTGACCTTAATCACTCTTAATGTTTGTGGGTAGCATCTTTGCAAACCCTCACAAGACCTTACTCATCCACTAGAGGGAACCTAAGGGTTTAAAAGACTTACCTCACCTGCTAAGTGTGGCTGTTTGTCTCCCACAAAAATGGACATCACATTAGCTTAGATTTATTTGTTTTATTTTGATTTGAATAAGAGTTTAGCTGTTATGGGTGTTCTTGCACTTGTTTTTATGCTCTATGGTTTAATTGTATGCATTACTAGGAACTAGCAACCCTTAGGTTGGAGGGTGCTATCAGCCAATAATGTTGTATAACTCTATATCCATTGAGCATGTTAATTATGCATTTATGCTTGTTAATGGCGTGGTGCTAGCTAATTATCTTATTACCATGCATTCTTGGTTTTTGTATGTTTCAGGTGATATAACTTGTCCTTTTAGGCCTACTGATACCAAGAGTACATGTGAGGAAGAGGAAAGGCAAGCTAGAGTAAAGAAGTCCAAGGAAAGAACCTAGGGGTTGTTGGGGCATTTCGCTGAACACTTAGTGTACATAGAGAAATCAGACCCAAGACACAAATGCCGACATCACCAAGGCTTCGTAAGACTTCCTAAACCTCCTAGGAGCCATCTCAGTGAATAAGATCAATTACATAGCTACAAAGAATGAGGAAATGGCCCAAGCGCAAAATGGTCGAAGTGGTGTTGCAGTATAAATTTTAGCACGACACCCTATCAGTATTCCGGCCATAACTTTTAACTCGCAGCTTCGACGGATGCAATTGCTTTTGGGTTGGAAAGAAGACTCAATGATATACAACTTTTGTGTTTAAGAAAAGTGTAACTTGATCATCTTCACGGTCAAAACTATGTTGAAATTCAAGAACAGAAAGCTGTTTAAGAAGTACTATTCACTGTGGGTGCAAACAGGCGCCCCACCTTGACCCTGGGCACCCCCAGAGAGCTATCATGTCCCAAAAATTTAGGCGAGCACACCACCTTGCTACCTGGGTGCCCCACTAACACCTCGAGCACCCCATTGATATGCCTGGGCAATCCTTTATGCTATGGGTTGGACTTTTCAACTATCTTTTATACTTTGAATTGACACTTTTGCCCTTAAAACCTTGTTGTCTATAAATTTGGGCATGTCAGACCTACGTTTTCTTTTCTTTATTCTCTCTCGTCTTTCTTTCTTCTCTCTATTCTCCAGATGTTTGGTTCAATATTCTAGTGACTTGTGGATCATTATTAAATGCCTAATTCAGGTTTTCATTCAAAATCAAATTACCCGTGTTATAATCATAACATGGTTACGAGTGGCCACTTATGTAGACAAAGTACTTGATTCAATGGCTTAGTGATTCAAAACTTATATTCCTAAAACCATAAACTAGGTTTTCTTAAGAAATTGGCTCACTCGTGTTACAATCGAAACTTGGTTACGTGTTGATGCTCCTGCACACTAGGTGCTCGATTCAATGTCCCGATGAGTCCGAAACTAATTTCAAAAGGCTCTACTATCTTGAGTTCTATAAATTAAGTTTTTAAGGGAATATCTTCCAACCTAGTAACGCATGTGCGATTACTAGGTTGAGTTACAAAAACATTTGAGTAAACCATTACTATTCCACTACAGGATTTGGTTCAAAGCCGAGACTTCTTGACTTATTTTATTTTTAATATTTTCATCATAATTTACTATCATAATTTCTTTACTCCACGATTCTCAACCCAAACCATAATCGGCTTTTCCCATAAATCCAAATCACCAATGGAACGGTAGTAGTCCAAGCTTCTGTAATTCCAAATATTGCTTCCAATTCTTTGACAAACCACAATACCACCTTATAAGAGAGGAAGTCGAGCCATCATGCCCTACCAGATGTGATAATCAAAGAAATCGACTTCAAGGACCAATCTTCGACAAAGCAATTAAGACCTCAAGTTTTAGTAAAAAGGGCCTACAGGTGCCTAACATTTTTGCTTTTCTTTTTCAATTTCTTGTACATATTTAAATTTTGAAATATAAATACTAATGTGCTTATTATTTTCAAAATTCTTTCCATTCATTTTTTAAGAATTCAATATCCCAGATTCAATAACATGACAACAAACACATTTCAGCAACATCATACTTCGAACATTAACATTCTTCATAGCCACAATTAACTGAAACACATATTTATAAATAACACAAAACTAAAACTTAATTTTCAAATCAACCAGGCACCCCCCATACTCGTGACATTTCTATCATAAGACCTCCATATCAAACTAGCATATCGTTGATTACACAAACATCACATATAAAATCAACACAGTCACACTGCTTAAACTGCACTTATATTCTAAAAATGCCTCCAGCCAAGGGCATTTCTCCTCAAACTCACCTAACACTTACGGGTATCCCAAAGTCCCTCCCGCCACTTACACAATGTAATCTTGCAATCACATCATTCTACTAGTCTGAGTCACATCACATCACTTAGTCAATTCATTGTCATGCTAAGCTGACGCCCATCACCTTCAGCGGTGCAAAGTCGACATTTTATCTTTCAAAAATAAACAATGCACCCTTGTGCAATTTTAAATCTACAACTACATAATTTTGTATAGAATTTTCAAACATTTCAAAACATTCAATCATTTTTCACTAAACATTCTTTGTGACAAATTAGCTTATTAGAATCACTGATAAGCACTAACACATTTTTACACGGCTGAATGACCTACACTTCAAGAGTTTAACCAGTAATTTCGATGTTCATCAAAACTATGAGCAACGTGATTCCTGGTTCACCGAGATATATAGGCAACCAAATAGGTTTGGTCACCACATTCAAAAGAACAAACCACTAGGGATATTTTCTAATACCTAAAAGTGGTTGTCAATGCAATCTAGAGCTTGACAAATTAATAGACCATATTCTATATAACAAATGGTACTTAATTTTCAAAAAGAAAAAAAAGAGTCAAAACTATTGCCCTTTGTAATATTGAGAGCTCAAGAGACTAAGTTTCCATAGTCAAGATGACTAGAGACCATCATTTTAATATTGAGAGCTCAAGAGACTAAGTTTCCAAAGTCAATATGACTAGAGGCCATCATTTCAACTATCCTAAATAAAATAAGATCATCCATAGTCAAGCCCTTTGATCCTAAAGGAAAAAACAATCACAAAAAAAAAAAAAACAAATCATACATTCTTTCACTAAACCTATCTAGGATCATCCCCTATATTGAGGTAAGCAAGTGGGACAATTCAGACATTAGGGGCATCCCTCATCATCGTGAGTCATTATCTCATCAAGCAAGTGAGCTCATCATAAGAAGAAGCGTTAGAGTAACCCAAGATGATATATTTGAACAAAGCGGTCAAATTCAGTAAGATGAGAGGCATTCATTTCTGCTATCTTTTGAACTAGGTCAACATTTCTCGCAAAGCCATTTGAGTCATCTCATATTCTTTTGCAATAAACCCCCAAAGGTCATCCCCCACAAGGGGATAAAGGAAGAGAACATAATAGAGGCAAGCATTATAAAGAATGATAGCTAGAATAAAAAAAAAATAACAAAGAAGAAAAACAACAATAACAAGCAGCTTGATGTCCAAAGAAGGGAATCCAACAGAAATCAGAGTTAAACCAAAGGCGAAACAGAACTACAAATATTATCAAAGATTCAAGAACCTCAAAAACAAACCAAGCCTAGCTCTCAAGCGTCATCAACTACGAAGTACGGTGGCTCATCAAATGAAGAATCAGACGACCTTAGGATTATTTAATCCCATAAAAGTAATTTAAGCCTTAAATGTCTTTTGTTTCTACAACCCTAACCCATAACCTACATCAAGGTCCAAAATAAAGACCTTTCAGATTGACACTAATAGCTTGCTTCAAATACAATCATTGAAGGCATTTGAAGCACTCCTCAAGACAGAAGGACAAGTTCTTAAGACAAAGGATGCACACCCAAGAAGAAGACCTTACAGATGATCCTTAGTATGTTTTTCTCGAGTGAAAATATGATTTTGAGCTTGTAAATTCCTTCAAATCCTAAAATCACGCCTACATCACAACCAAAATAAAGTCCTAGGTCATTTAGTCCAAAAGCTTTCATAAGCTAGAGGTGACTCTTTCTATTAAACTCATAAAACCTTCTCAATTGATAATGGTCTATTAATCCAAAAGTCCTTAAAGCATAGAAAGCTCTTAAGGGGAAACAAAATGATTTTAGTGACTAGATCTCCTGATAAAATTGCAAACGTGATTAATACCTCCTTGAACACTTCAAAAGTAGGGTCATTCACAAGAAGAACAAATTTCAAAGAATCCTACCACTCAATGACTCATACATCTTGTAAATCATCCAATCATTCATTTTTAAATCAAACATCAAAGCACATTTTAACTTATGCATACCAGATTATTTCATTCATGCATAACCCAATTTTTGAAAAGCGATGCACATTATTTCAATTGCATTCAATAATTGCACGTGACTTTGTTCGCAAATCAAGACCATACACAGTCATACCCCTAGATTTCAAAATTCTAAACAAATTTTCAAAATATTCAAGCATTTTTCAAAATCAAAGACATTAGGATCATGCACATGATTACGCACCTTTCATAGGCTCCCTACAATAATTTTGACATCTTCACAAATGAAACTACACAACACAGACATGACAACACCAATCCATGGGGTTGGCATTCTTATCAATAAGGCACGGGACTACTAGTAAACAAAGAACGGGCCATCCTTCAAAAAATCAACCGCAAAGCATGATATCAACATCAACTAAGGAACAAAGATCACATAACACATTAGGAGTAAAGCTCCTATTCAACAGATAAATTTAGAATTGTTAGATAGGACTAGGCTAAAAAGCAAATCTCCTTACTAAACTAGTTAGAATGAGACTCATCCCTAGATAGGCACCAGACACTGAATCCTTCTTTAGAACCATGAGATAGAGTGAAGTTCAGGACTAAAAGCTCCTTACCAAATCAAACTAGATAGAGTGAAGTTCGGGAGCAAAATCTTCTTGCCATACCAAACTAGACTAGATAGAGCAAAGTTCATGAATGAAGCTCCTCACTACACAATCCAAGAGTTAGAACTCCCCTTCTGTAGTCTCGTGTCTACCATAGGATTTAGAGTCAAGCTTGGAGTTAGTACTTCCTTTTTCTGAAGTCTTTCATCTACCATAGAATTTTGAGTCAACCCAGGAATTCGTACTCCTTTTCTAAAAATCCAACCGAGAGCAAGGCTTCCTTCTCAAAATCCAATGCTAGGCATAGGATTAAATGTCAACCTAGGAACCAGGCTTCCTTCTCAAATGTGGTGCGAAGCTTAGGATTAGATACCAATCCAGGAGCAAAGCTCATTACCCTACAGACCAAATAAGACTAGTCTTGAGAGCAAGATTCCTTAACAGACCAATTTAGACAACACAAGGTTTGGAGCTAAGGTCATCGCCTTACTAAACTAGATCAAGTAAGACTCAATCTAATGATTAGGTAGAAGACCAATCACCCATCTGGGAGTAAAGCTCCCTTTCTCTCAGATAGTGCCAACATAGGCCCATGAGTAAGGATCATTCCCTTAAGCCAAATGCAATGAACATAATTATTTACTAATTTCATTTTTTAGATTCTTTTTCACAGTCAAATGCAGAATACAACTCATCAACTAGTCCAAAAGCAAAGATCATTTTCCAAAGACAAGTGCGAGGCACAAACGTATCCCCAAAGTCAAGAAGAAAACTTCTGTAGCTATTTAAGTGTAAAACATCAACCAGGCTGCAAGTTTGTTTCTTTCTTTGTTTCATCATACAAGGGGGCAAAATAGGTTATCCCCCTTTTTATTTTCTACCTTAGACAAGGTAAGGCAGAAAAAGAGGGACAATTGTTGACACCCTAATTTTACCCCCTCATTTAATATTTATATTATTTAATGCTTTTACTTAAATTGTTCTCTATTGATTAAGTTTTCTTAACCGTAGGATATGTTAAAGGGCTAGAATTCAACAAAAAGTGAACAAATAGCAAGGTGACAAAATGTACCCCTGGAGCGAGTGAGAAGCCAAACAAAAGAACTAGATCACGAAAAAAGGCCACCAGACTACACAGATGTGTCCAAGACACCACATAAACAAGTCCAACATCCACAAAAGAGTTAAAGTCTAGAGTCAAATTTTAATTCAGTCCAGAAGTCCAAAATGGTCTCTACCGACGCACCCGAAGAACAATATCAACCAGAATGCCCAAATCAAGTCAGAAATAGACAAGAAGAGACAAAACATCCTGAGACATTCCAAAGAACATAAAACCAGCTCAAAATAGCTAAAATATCAATCTAGAGGTCATCCAGGCTCTGCCAACTCAAAATGGCTCCTACTAATGAGAAAGAAGCTACTGGCGCCCCAAACACAATTTGAACATCCAAACGAAGTCAGAATGCCGTCAAATTGCACACAAATGTTGAGGGTTCATTCTCTGAGGTAATTGTATAACTTAGGTCTGCCCAACTCAAACTTTAAGAGGTCCCTCAAAACCCCTGACTCAATTTTTATTTAGTATTATATAGATTTTTAGAGATGTCCCTCAAAACTGTGGATGGCATTTTTAGAATCCTTATACCCAAGAATGGTGGAAGGAGTCATCTTGGTGGTGCCTACAGAGGTTAAGTCAAAGGCTTAGCTGACCCCTTCTCTATTTCAACCCGTTTCAGAGCAGCAATTTTCAAATGAACATAACTTATTCCTAAAGAATCCAAATTAAACCATATTTTGTCCTAATTGGTTTAATTCTCTCCAACAAGTGCTTGGAGTTCCCAGAAGCTCCCGAAAACTGCATTGGAGTTCTTAGAATGGCTTGAACTTGTTGGGGCAAAACTCAAACTTTGCAAAATATGGCCCAAGCCAATTCGGCCTCCTTTCTCTTCTTACCACCAAACACCTAGCCTAATAGGTTTTTGGCATACTTTTTCGTGTCTTTAGGTGTTTCAAGGTTGTCTGCACATCACGTTTTCCAAACTTGTTCGCATATAAGGTTATACAGACACTTTTGCTCACCTTTTTTAGATAAAAAGCTTACAAATTAGATTTAGTAAGAATGTTTGGCTTCCTTATTTTTAAAACTTATTTTCCTAGCATTTTTTGTAAACTTTATTGCCTAACTTGTTATTCAAAATTAATTGTCTACTTTGTTTTGTAAACTTATTTGCCTAACTTGTTATTCAAACTTGTTTGCCCATTTCATTTAACAAAGAAGATTACAAAACATGTTTAAAAGAACTTTTTGGTTTCATTATCATTTTAAAATTGTTTGATTATTAAGTTATGCAAACGTGTTTAATTAACCTAGTATACAAAAACTTCGACACCATAAAAGTCTATAAATAGGGGCCTCCCCTTGTCATTTTCTTCATCCCATTCGGCTTCTCTCTCTCCTAACCAGCCTCTCTTCTTCCTCTCTAAAGCTGGCCACTCCAAGGTGTTTTCAAGGTGTTTCGGAAGAATTCTAAACCTTCTCTCTCTAAAGTTCAAAGTTCGGTATAATTTTCTCTCTAGAAAATTTTATTTTATCTTTCAATTCAACTTAATTCCATAATTAGAATAAAATATTTTTAATTGTGTAAATAAATTCTGTCAATGAAAGGTATCTAGTTAATATTTCAAGACCAAGTTATACCCGATGTATGAGTTTGATCAGATATACCCGAAACAAAATTTGTAAAATTCAAACATCATACAAATAACATATCCACACCATACTAACAAGCCATAGAATCATTCTATCATGTTATACAATGTCATAGCATCATTGTATTGTGCCATATCATATCCTAATACAATGTCTACCATGTCATACCATGCCGTATCATCACATTACTATGCTAGGCCATGCTAGATATCACGTGCACCATGTCATGCCATCTCTACCATTTTTTACCGTGTCATTATCATCACACTACCATGCTACGTCATATTATGCCATGCTAACATGTCTTTTGATTGTCCCACATCATAGTATAACATGCCAGGACGTCACTTACCATGCTAGCATATACTCTAACATGCCATGCATCATGTTTTGACATACATACACATGCCTTGAACATGCAAGAACACATTTAAACATACAAACACACACCCACTAGGGTTGACACAGGCTTAGAAATCAAACGCTTATAAATCCAAAGCATTCACCATGAATAAGGAAGGCTTCAGAAACCAGGAATGACTTAGGATTGGTTAAGCCATTAGTTTCTAAGTCATGACTTCCCTTAGATATATCTAACATGCATCTTTGAACTGTCATCCACAATGTCATCACATTTAACATGTTTATAGCATACATGATCTTAGAAACTGCATCACTCCCATCAACTTAGGCTAATAGGTCCTTCATATAGGCTAAATTATCATCATCAGGAACCAAACTCTCGATTTGAGCTAAATTCCTTTCACAAATGGTAGACAATCACTCACCTTACATTAGGCTCTAGGCCTTTCAAATACACTAGATCATCATCACCAAGAATTGAGCTCTCAATCTGAGCTAAGATCCTTTCCTAAATCATAGACACTCACTCATAGGTGCTAAGCACATACTTAGAGCTAGGCTCCTTCCCACGGATAGTTCAGGGCTAAGTAGACCTGATCCCTTAACAGGTTATGTAGACAACTCGAGTAAATGGGTTGACTCTAGTTAACTCAGTCTTGAGAGACCACTAGCGAAAGGTGTTAATTTAGAGTTAGGCTCTTTGCACACATCTCAACACACAAGTCAAACCAAAGGATCTAGAGCTACATAGACCGGATCCCTTAACAAAGTACATAGGCAGCTCAAGTAGAGAGCTTGAGTCCAGTCACCCTAGCTCAAAGTGCTATCGTAGACTAGGATCATTTACCTAGATTTCTTTCTCCAGTTAACCATTTCCCAGTCATGCATTAAGCGCTAACTACACTTTCCCTAGTGGAGTAAGGCTTTACCCTAATCTTGTATATAGTACTGACTCTATCGGTCACCTTCTCATACACATTTGCAAATCACACCTGCACTAGGCACTGTCGTAGAGCTACATTGACCTAATCCATTAGAAGGGTACATAGGCAACTCGAGTAGATAGCTTAAGTACGGTCTCCACGGTCTTCATAGACCATCATCTGTGCCAACTTAGACTTAGAGCTAGGCTCTTGCATCCACATACCAATTCACATGTCATCGATATATAGTTTAGACCACCTTAAGTTTGATCTATATTTGACCTCATCCTTTCACAGGATACTAGGTAGCTCGAGCACATAGCTTGAGTTCGGTCATTCTGGTCTTCAAAGACCATCTTCTTCATTCTTAGCATACACATACACTCTTACATAAGGATTACATAAGTCCTCACACCTTAGTCTTTAAATTGCATTTTCAAACCAGCATTTAGAGCCCCCAAGGTATAGCACTACTATATAGGTAGGCATCTCACTTGCACACGCACGAGCTAAGCTCGATCGTCTCATATTTCATTATTTGCATCATGGGTTATATACATTGATCATTATAAACCTAAGAGTTATATTATGAGATTATGACTGTAAATAGCAGAATGGTACTCTGGATATCACTAGGTATCCAAGCATAACAGTTTCTATGCGTAGCTAACCCTCGGACCATTTTCTTTGATTGTACAGACTATTCAAAAGTCAATAAAAAGGCCTTTTATCACAATTTCAAAATCATAAATTAAAAATACATTTAAACATTAACTAAAACTTGGTTTCTCAATACATCCATTTTGAAAGTATCGTGTGGTGGCTCTTAGTCTCTGTAATTACGGCTGTATTTCCAAAAAAAAAAAAAAAACATACTTTTTATCCTTTGGGTGATCTTGGATGCATCATGTCATAATAAATACTCACAACCCACGCTCGTCGACCTCGACACGCAGATCTGGTTATGATCCCAGGAACTAGCAAAATCTTAGTTAGGGAGTGTGATTATGCTTCAAAAATTATAGAACTAGGCCTTAGAATTAATATTACTTTAGTTATTTTAACTAACTAAATATCTAGTTTATCTATTTTAGTTGTAATCTTCTTTCTTTCATGGTTCACACAAGTTAAAGATGCAAGTGTATCATCAAGTTGGGAATACAAGTGGAAGTGCAAGTTGACAATGCAACTTGGAAATGCAAGTTGAAAATACAAATTGGAAGGGCAATTTGGCAAGTAGACAATGCAACTTAGCAAGTGGATATGCAGTACACAAATGCAAATTGGATAAAAAAGTAAGAGTTTATGTTAGTCAAGAAAGTCTTAGAATCCAATTTGAACAAGTAAGAGTTCATGTTGGACAAGTAAGTGTTAGTATCCAAGTTTGGCAAGTAAGAGAATTCATGTTGAACAAGAAAGTGTTAGAATCTAAGTTAGACAAGTAAGATAAAGAATTCAAATTAGATAAGAAAGTGAAGAATTCATGTTGGATAAGCAAGTGGAGAATTCAACTAAGACAACTAAAGTAGAGAATTCAAATTAGAAAATAAGTATACAAGTGGCATGCAAGTGGATTGAGCATATGATGCTTATAAATAGACACCACAGCAAAGAAAAAAGACATGTTACTCTGTAGAGAAAGTAAGAAAGAGAGAGGAGAGTGTGAGCCAAGAGTGTCTTTTACGTTTCCTTTTTCCTCTCTTCTTTCTCATTCTTTTTCTTGTTCTTTATTTTTGAAACTTCTTCTTCAATCTTGTATTTTTTTTAAGTACTTTTTATCTAAAAATATTTTTTCAAGCTTTCTAGTTCCAATGAATTTCCTTTCTTTTACCATGTCATGCTAAGTATTCTTACTTAGTTTCAAACCAAGAAGGGTCTTAGTTAAGAGGATGAATTCAACCTAGCTATTGGTTTTACAAGATTAAATTATTTTCTTGATATAAAGGATGAAAGATGGATTGTTATAATCTTTAGATAAAACTTAGTTGATGTTATAATCAAATTTGGCTTTTGTGATCCAAGTGTTTGATTCAATGTATCATCCATAATTATTCTTCAGTTGCCATGATAAAAATCATTCTTATATCCAATAAGTTTTACTTGAATAAGAAATATCAAAAGTATATATATTAATCAAAGTTAAAGCCTTGTAACTTTCCACAACTTTCTCCTAAAAAGGTTTGTTAAGGTGGATCAAAGGTTCTATGTCTTGATCAATAGAAGAGTTCTATTTCTAGTATTTCTTATAAAGATAAACTTATTCTCCTTAAGTTTTACATAATATGTCATCTGATTCAAATTTACAATTGTTAAATTTGGATTGAGCTATAAAGGTAGGTTGAATGAATCATTAATATACCACACTTGGAATGGTTTGGAACCAAGTCTTTCATGTCATTAACAAAACCAAATATTTTCATTTTAAGTTTGTAAGTTGTTAAATAGTTTAAATTACTTGTGTTTTATATTTCGTTCTTAAGTCTATTTATAAGATTTCCTTTCAAAAACTTCCACAATTTCAAGCTTAAATCAAATCCAATCATTCTTTGTGAAGGTTTATTTCAAACTTAAAAAACTTTTCAAATCTAAGTTTTCCTTAAATTTTTCAAGAAAGTACTCCTTGTAGATACGATATTTGTCTTACCAAGTAAATACTATACTGCATACTCCTACACTTAAGAGTTTAAATTAGCACTTTTAGTGAGCAAACAATCCTCCCCAGCTTATGGCTTAGATATAAGCTCTTTAGTAGACAGCAACATAATTTTGGTACTCCCAAACATGAAAGTATAAGTATTAGAACCCCCATCATGTGTTGACAATCAAACTGCTAAGGCCTCCCCAACAGAAGATGGCAAACGTCCACCGCCATAATATGACACCAAATTTGATCCTTATATTTAGAACCAACAAAAAATGAAACCAAACATCTTTTACAACTTTAACTTCGTTACCTTTTTTTACCACGCCAGTTTGTATGGATTTAGGTGAGGCTCCATTTTTACTCCAAGCTTTTGAATTGCTTCTTCTAACACCATATTCTTACAGCTACCCGAATCAATCACAAATCAACACACCTTTCCTCCAAAGGTGCAAGTGGATCAAAACACATTGCTTCATAGCCATGAATCTCCCTTGATCTCGCAAGGTGCATAATAAGCCCTGTGGATAACTAGTAGTAACCCGATATCGACCACAACTTCTCTACCTCCTCTTCCAGTAATTGAGCATCATCGAACCGGGGTTCGTGCTCATACCTGCTCTCATGATTGGCCTTAACCTAATCAAATTCCAGAATCAAAGATTTACCTTCACGATCACCTTTACAACACTCAAAAGCATGATGACCCTATTCACCACAATTTAAAACACTTGTACGCCAGACTTCCTAGGGCGCAGTTTCTTGGCAGTCAAATGGATTGAGGGACAACAATCTACTAGTTTAAGGAAGGGGCTGTTATTCTACCCATACCACTCCAAGTGCCTATAGGTTTTTGCCCAGCTTGGTAATAAGTATCTAATACAAAATACAAATCCATCATATTTAAGGAATATTTGAATGATTACCACAAACTCCTAACATATGTCGCTATCAATTGCTCATCTGCTTCGGTCATATTACTACTAGCCACCAACTGATAAAATTTTATGGTACAATCATCCACAGAACGTGTATTTTGTCTAAGATTTTATAAGTGCCAATACATGAAATAATTGTAGTTATATGGAAGGAAAGCCGCCCGTATCTTTTTCTTCAGCTTCTCCCATGATGTAATCTTCTCTTTGCCTTATCGCGATCAGGTCAACTTCAAGCCCTACCTCAAAACCTAGTAGCAACCAAGGAAACCCATTTGCCATCTGAAACATCCTTGAAATATATTATTTCCTCACAGCAGCAAGCTAATCTAAGAACTCCTCTGGTGTTAAACCCCCTTGGAACTCAAGCAGTTTAATCTTCAAACCAAACTCCCAATAAAGAAAATCTTGGTGTTCTTCCATGACTCCATAGCCCCTTAGACGATGGAAACCAACTCGGTTACCATAGGCAAAAGGGTTTTCGGTGGACTCATCTTCCAGAAACCCTTTCTCTTACCATAGGCAAAAGGGTTTTCGGTAGACTCATCTTCCAAAAACCCTTTCTCCTCTTAAAATCAATAGATCACCGAACAATGGCGAGGAGGATTTCCACCAATAAACAAGGCAGTGATTTGTTCGGTCATAGAACTAAATAGCTCCTCCATTCATCCCATGCATTGATTGAACCGCTGTTCAAGTCGTTGAAATCTTTCCTTCATTCGTGCTTCTCATTCAATGTCATCACGCTCATAAACGTCATCAACATGAGCTGTAGAACCTCCTTGTTCCCCTTGACTTCCAATCATAGTTAGGATTGGAACTTATGTTTTGATACCAACTTATAAAGGGAAATGTATAAGAGAATGAAGAACAGATGCAGCAAGACAATCACAAACAATATATTTTAAAGTTCACTTAATAATACTCAAAAATAACTTTGCTCTTAGGCTTACAATTACTTAAATAGAAATAAATAAATAAATAACCCAACATTATTGGATCGGGCTTAACAAGGCATTAAACTGACTAATTAATAAAAATTATCAAAAAATAAAAAAAAATTGAAATAAAAGTAAATCTGAAAAATATAAAAAATTATAAGAATTATCCCAAAACCTTAGCTAAAAATGGATTCGTCTAGCATAAGTAATTAAGGCTCAAAAACGTTTCTAAAACGGCAAATTTGGCCGTTTAAAGGCCAAACAATGACGAAAGCCCGAAAATCATCGTAGGCCATGGCAAAGTGACAGGTATTGATCGTTTGACTATTTCCAATCGAACCTAGGCAATCCTAATGCCTAATTCCATAGTCGAATATTTACAATTTTTCCACTCTAGGCTTAAAATGCCTAAAGAACTCTTCGTCCATGGCCACTGCATCAATTTACCATTGGGGGAATTTGTTTATAACAACAGTTAGCTAGCATTGAGATGGCATCATTTTGAGATGTCGTATGGTAGGCCATATAGTCTGCCTATTTGTTGGACACATGTTGGAGAAATAACACTATTTGGACCAAAGTTAGTTTGAGAGAGTAATGAAAAGGAGTTATCAGATAGAGATGGGAGACAGCATAAAGCCATCAAAAGCGTTATGTAGATTGGAGCCGTAGACCATTGGAGTTTCAAGTGTGGGACCATGTGTTCCTAAAGGTCTCTCCATGGAGGGGATAGTTTTGGTTTTTTTAGGCATGGAACTTTGTCACCTCGATATATTAGACCGTTTAAGGTATTGGCTAGGTTTGGAGAAGCGGCTTATCAATTAGCATTATAACTACAATTATCAAAAGTGCATGAGGTCTTTCACGTATTTGTGCTTCACAAATATGTGTCAGAACCTACACATATGTTAGATTGGACTGAGTTGGAGAAAGATTCTAACGCAACATATGAGGTAAGACCAATTTAGATTTTGGATTCCCAAGATCAAGTGCTTTAAGGAAAGACAATTCCATTAATAAGGGTTGTAATAAACCCCAAAATTTTTAGAATTTTCGTAAGATTATAATTTTGGACATGAGTATGTTATAATAAAAGATAAATGTGATTAATTAGGTGGAATAACAAGTTTAATTTGGGTTGGGTTTGAAAGTTTGGGCCAAAAAATATTCATATTTAGCAACATGGGCCAAAGTGGATGGAGCCAGAGTGCACGGGAGGACTTGCCCAAGCACATGGAAGGAAAAGCAAGTGCACGAGCTTAAGCGTGAGCGCATGGATGGGAGTGACATTTGAAGGGTTTGTGAATCCGTGCTCTATTCTGTTGCACGCGCTCTTCATTTGCCATCTCAAGTTCAAACCTAGGGAGAGAGGGATGAAAAGGAGAGGGAAAGAGTCTGGCTCGCCTTTCCCCTGAAGGTTCCTATGATCTGTATATTGTGTGCATACTGTGTTTGTAATGTTGGTTTGGAGGAAGAAGATAGTAGAAAGTAGGATGAGCCAACGAACTTGATGACTCTGGTAGGTGCCTCTTACCTTAGCTAAATTTAAATTAATTTTATAATAATGAAACTAGGTCCAATCTAAATACAATGTGATGGTTGTTTTGATGTGAGGATTAATAGGTTGTGTAGACAGAACTTACGAAGTTTTTCAGGTTTTATCGGTAACGTACAATAATTTGCTCTTCCTCGTTTCTTCTAGGGGTGGACCAAAAACCGAACAACTTGGAAAATTGAACCAATCCAATCAGTTTGGTTCAATTGGTTCAGGTATATACTATTTTCTGGTCAGTTCTAGGTTAAAAAAATAAAGAACTGATTTTTTCGGTTCAATTTTCGGGTTAATAGATACTCAACCTGAACAAATCTGAAACCAAAATCGGACCAAAATCGAACCAAATTAACCATAACCAATTCAAAAAATATATATATAAAACAAAATAACGTTTGGTTTTCTTTCTGATTAGTCACTCTCGCGCATGAATGAACTTTTGGTTGGTCTATCTGTTTGTTTATTTATTTATTTATTAGTCATTTGAAAAAACTAGTTGTCAAGGTTCTGGTAATGTACAGGTGTTTGTGTGCTTGTATACATGTAGTATGTTAGCAGCAGCTTGTTATCCTACTGTAATATTGTTTTGTTTTTCAAGTCTCTATATATACTTCAATTCAACAACAAAGTATTTATATCATTAGCTAGCTTTAATATATTTTCGTATTTTTTATGCACTTATTTACAATAAAATCGGAATTTTTGTTTTAACTTTTTCATGATTTTCTCTATTTTTAAGTGTTGTGACAAATTCTATAATTAAGAATTAATATGGCAATGAAGAAAAAAATAATTATGCAAAAAAATAAAAAATAATTGCAACGTACAAGGACATAACGAATCACATAGTTCGGCGTGATGCTTACGTTTACGAGCGAAGAAAGAAGAAATATTTTACCACCATAAAGGGAGAACAGAAAATGGGAAAGACACGAAAATGTTTTGATACCAAAATTAAAATATGAAGTATCGGAAATATTTCTTTGCAAACTTTCTCGTTCTCCAAACTTCTCTATTTGTACCTGAGAAATGGAACAACTTAGCTAATTGGCCAGAAAAAATTCTGTTTGTGAGCACTACATTTGGATGGTAATTAAATTGCAGGTTAATGAAAAAAGAGATTGAAACAAAGTCAAGCCCTTGTTTGCCACCTCACGTTCAACAATCTGCCCACAAGGGAAATCCAATTTGCGGTGGTTTGCACTTTGCAGTTGCCCGACTCGCACAACAATGGATTGTATTTGTGGCCTTTTAGCTGTAATGTTCATTAATTTTTATTTTTTTTTTCACTCAGTTACGCGAAATTGTTGATCAATTAATCGACATGTTTTCCACGTCCAATGCGCGGGAAACATTTCCTTTTCAAGAATTAAAGCCATTGTGGTTCTCATCATCATTGCAATGAGAACATCGTACTTTTCGCGATCATGATGGTATCGACAATGATAGCGCGAGAGAACAATGATTAGGCATGTTGCAAGGGCATGGATCCAACTTAATCTTACACAGAGCACAAAGTCACAAATCGCCAAGTTACGTGGACCTACATACTAAAATGCCAACACCATATTTTATGTGAACCATACATTGATATATATATATTCATGTATGGTCCGCGTCAGGTTATATGGGGACGGCATTAAGGATTATAAGGATTTTAGCACTTTACAATTGTTTAATTTATTATCAATATTTTATATTTTCTAATTAAAAATTTTGAATAATAGATAATAGCTCTTCGTGTCAAGTTATTATAATTATTATACAAAAATTTTGACTCTTGATGTTTAAATGGCAAAAAAAATTTAAAAAAAAAAACATAAAAGTGATACATGATCAAATGTGATTAAATAAAATTAAAAAAAATAGTAAATACTGGATTTTTTTTCTATATTTGTTGATAAATTAAACATCGATTCTTAAGATTTTTTATCCCATCCCTAAATTCATGTAACGATTACTTTTCTAGCTAGCTCAGCTACGTGCAATAAGCAAATTCTTTTGCAATTTGCTGCGATTTTTTTTTTTTTTTTTTTTTTTTTGGTTGGGCTTTCAAATAAAGTAATATTGATGGAGAAGCATCCAACAGGGGAATATGATGATTCACACATGATAACCAAATTAATCAATCCACACTCTATAGCTACTAGCTAGGAATGTAATCTTTAAGAATATTGATCCTGGTACATCTTCCTAGTTGTAGTGTTATATTAAAATTTTTTCCCATCCAATGTGGGTGTTCGATCGGCTCGTGGTGATTATTTGATCATATGCTTCTTCTAGTGGCTTCCAAAGTATTGTAAACTTCAAAATCATAGCCTCCTCAGAATGGCCAGGAGGGGTCTCATGTTTGCCTTGTCACCAAACCCGCACTCGAAACAGAGTGTAGAGGCATATTTGTGGTCATGCTTTTGTGTGTATACATAAGATTTTTATGGCATTTTCACAAGCACCTTTTATATAATTCTAATTTTTATGGTGCCGAAAGGGAGTTTGCTTTAGAAGCCAATGGAGAACTTATTCTCGTCAATGACCGAGAACGTAGTACCTATTTTGCATTCATGAGTCTTCCGCTTTTTTGGCTGTCTGGAAAATGAAATTAATATCAGGGATGGTTTCAAGCTCTAACCTTCATAGAAACATATACATATATATGTATGTATATCTATGCAGTTGGTAACTAAATTATTGCTCCTATGCTCGACCTGTTCAGAAAAATCAATGCAAATATTATAATCAACATTGTTGGTACAAAACACATGGGTGACACGTGGTAAGCTCCTGGCCACAATGCTTCGATATAGAAGTGGTCAGAGATAATTTTCCCGAGTCGATAAAATGCCAAGAGTGGGTTCCACTATTTAAATGATTGCGTTTACTCCATCTAAACTGTAAATATATTTTGATAGTAAATTTAGATCATTTATTACTATCTAATTATATCCGGTTAGCCCCCAGCCCTACAAGTGACAGACAGATGGAACATTTGTACAGTCCCTAAAAGTCAAATCATTCACATTTCTCTTACTAAACTCACACGTATTTAAAGGCATGCGACGAGCATTTAATGATACATGATGAACATTTATTATAAAGGATACCGTCACCTTGAGATAATTTCCTGAATGGGAAGGTAATGATAATTTTTTGATTATTTGGGTATTTGTTTAATCCAACTAGCATATTTATAAATAGGAGACTTAACATTAAGTTTCGGGGACGTTCACTATTGTCCATGAGTTTTTGCTAATTTACTTTCATATTCTCTCAAGGCATTTCTGACTTTACCATCGGAGAGATTATGATCGGAAACTTTCCTCGACCTTTTCTTTTGACTTCTTTCTTACTCGTAGGCTTAAACTTCTTCTTTGCAGTGGATGTGGTGAATACGCTCAGTGTTATTTTTTATTACCGAACATTTGGCGCCCACTGTAGAGCTCGTTTCTTGTTCCCTATATTTCATCCTTTTTGAGAAATTTCATTTTTTTTCAAGCATTATGAATGATGACTTCAGGTAGTAATAGGACGCCCCCACCATCTCCTCATGCAGGGTTGAGACTATGCCTTGGAGGCAAAAAGCAAACATGTTGGCGATGCGAACTCCTGGTCTGAATCGAGTAGGTGACAAGTGTGGAAGATTTGGAAGCTATCAAGCGAAGATAGGACCTAAAAGAAAAAGTGAATGCAAAGCAAGCAGAGCTGGAAGAGATACTTCTCAAATTGAGTAGAGAAAAAGGGAAGTTAGTAACTTGTACCGAAACTGGTAATGATAACTTGGAGCCTAGTTCAGACGAAAGTTTCGACACTTTGTATGGTGATTCGAAAGGTCAACGTAACGATGAAGAAGAAGAAGAATGCCATAATGATGGACAATCTCGACCCTGACGTGGAGATGTTGCTGGCCGGAAGGGTACTATTGGTTCCGACCTTGACGAAACGCATTCAGTGCCAGTCCAACGGCCAGGGGTCCTGAAGCCGACGCCGTATCACAAAGAATATGTACGCCAGGAGAAACATTCTAGTTAAAGAAAACATCATGAACGTAGTGAAAGT
>QLOD02000033.1:17534097-17544238 GCA_003260245.2 Sideroxylon spinosum
AGAGGAGTTTCCTGTGTGGATTTCCTCGCCACATATATTGTCTTCCGCTTTCAATTATTTACATTCTTGATTGCTTGAGATATCTAGCATAGTACACGTGTGAATTTTCATTTAAAAATACACAGATGCTACTGAAGAGTTCCATGGAAGAATAAAGGCATAGGGGCACTGGTCATTACTGTTGCCAAAACCAGGGAAGTTGGGGTATTGCCTACACACCTAGTCAAAGAAGCTCTATTGCTCAGCTCTCAAACTGTGGATCTCCTCAAGAACTTCCTCTTAGAAGGCCCTATCAATCTTTTAAATGCACTCTTGGTCAGCCTGGATCACTCTTATCATCTCAAGCATATCCTAGATTAAGCCACTGGTCTCCCCATCCGCCTCTACCTCTACATGACCCCATATTTTTCATTTTTTCTGTAATTTTCTGCAATTGAGGGTGGACTCATCTACTTGGTAGTCAGGGTCATCATGTTGTCCTTTCTAGTTCACTCTATGCCTTTTGCCTTGCAACTTTGGCGATAAAGAGACCAAAAAGAAGTTTGCCCGGGTGTTGTGCTTGCTTCTGATGCTTTTTAATGACATCATTGATGAGCCTTCTGACATCTACCTTTTTCTTGGACATGATTGTGAACATCAAACTGGATCAATCCATGAAAATGTCCGACGTCCTCTTTTGTGGAATAAGGCTAGAGCAAGTGACGAGGTGAGTAGGCGAAACTAGTCCTTGAGGTCACTATGTTGGTATTATGGCTTCAGCCATAGGGTATTATTGTGATTCATTATTCTGACCAATACTTCTTTTGAGTACTTAATGTGATTGAGATGGAAATCCATGTCTTCAACCATAGGCAGGTCTAGGATTGCCTCAAAGTCTTCGAGGCTAATGGTAAAAGGCTCCGTCTCGGTATTGGTAAATACTAGTGATGTTTACGTAGAGCTCCCAGACGAGTTCCTCATAGGCTTGGCCCATCTGTGTAAGAGACCTGTCCTACTTTCTCATCCGAAACACTAGAATGAGCCCCAAGCTTTACAGCTAAATATCGTCAAACTTGACATAATGCTTAACAACTATTGCCTTGGAGTTGAAATGGTTATCAAAAGCTTTGGAGGTAGCTTCACTGTGAAGCCACAATGTGTCATATGAAGGGTGGCCACACCCTCGGTCTCTGCAGACTGTTTTCTTAAACTCTTCCCACCCTGGACTGCTAGATTCAGCCATCCTAGAAAAATAAAAAACACATAGGAGAGGTACATAAGGAGCAAAAAGTAAATAGTAAAAACCAAAACATATTTAATATGAGCACCAAATCAATTGAATATATTTACAATTTGATTATCATAACTTTATATTAATATACGGGAAGACAACATAGCTTTTAGTGAAAAGAATAGATGGGATTTCATCAAGAGGGATGATGTTTAACAGTTAACATACACAAACAAGGCTCTTCAATTGGGCACTTCTTTTATATATGATGAACTCTTTAATTGTAAACGGCATAAAAGTGCCTAGCTTGGTGATTATGATTCCTCATATTTTTATGGACCTTTGCAAACATAGATTGAAAAATTGAATGTTCTACTTACATGATTACCCTACTCTGCCTTTTGGTACTGTAAAACAAGCCACTAAAATACGGAAAACAATTTGCATACCACCATTTTAGTTCGTTGCATAACTTTTGTGCTAGAAATCAACAAAAAAAAAAAAAAAAAAGCTCTAAAAATGATGCTCGTTGGTTGCATACCCTTTGTGCTACTGAAGTGTTAAAAAGTAATTGGAAATATCACTAAGATAGTAATAATTGCATGACTCAAAAGTGGGAAAAAAAAAACGAAAATTAAAAAACTTCTACCTCACTTGTTTTTGCCAGTTCCTCAAAATGATAAATAAATAACTTTAAAAGAAAAATAGTTACTTTAAATGCTTCGAAATGCAATAAAAGAACATGCGAAATTGAAAGTCAAAACAAAGTAATCACAGTCAGCAATGCTTTGACGTTTGCAATCAACTATCTTTCATGAAATTCGTGTCTTTCAAAAACTTTTCACAATTCCACAAGGTTATTTTCACTGTATAGTGACTCCGGTCAATCAAACATACAACCAAGAAAGGAAAATTAAATAAAGAATGCATCAACTTAAATTTGGTAAAAAATTTACAATTCAAGAGACAAAAATAAGCAAACATCAAATTTCAGAAAGAATAACTAGTTTTCCTATACATATAGATGTAAGCTGACACACATGGAGCCAAATATGCTATAGAGTATAGTTATTCCTAAAGAATTTCCATATGAATGGTTCTCTGATAATACAGAAAGCCATTGCTTACTCGATTCCAATCTACATTAATATTGGCTCAAACCCCAAGTACAGGGTATCTATTGAAGCACAATAACCAGTCGATATAGGATTATGTCCTCAAGAGAGAGTTGATAGAAAAGCGATGAACGAATAGATTGGAAATTCTTAAGTAAAAATGAATCCCACAAAGAATAGAAGGGATCGATACTTGAGTTGAAATGATGTTGTTTGGTTGAATTTGATTTTAAATCAATGTAATAAAAATTGTGGATCCAAATTAATTCAAGTAGTGAACTATATAGAAATTTAAGGTATTCAAGTAACTCAATCTAAACTTAAGAGGGTAGATCAGAAGATCTTATGAATTGGAAATCAATTTGGAAAACTTGGTTGGAAACTCAAATTAGACACGTAATATGTATAATCCATAATTGTAACATAAGAAATCCAACTTAGCAATTCACATGCAAATCCTTAAGAAATGCACGAAAATTCTAATGGTAATTCACATGTTATATTCTTATATTATATAAATTTGGATGTTAATTGAAAATTCAACAAGAATTCAAAAGATGATTAACTCAACCATTAATTAAACCTTAAAACATAGAAATGAGAAATCGAAGATAAATTACCTTGAAACCATACAAATTCAACTTCTATCCTTGATTTGAATCCAAGATATAAAACTACTCACATAATTGAAATGGAAAAAAAGATTATATTGAATATAATTATGGTTCAAAAAGTAAGAAGAAAGAAATTGAAAATTTCCAAGGAATAAAACAATATCTGAATTCTCTCTCTAGAAACTTTTCTCTAAACTATATGAAAATGAAATAAAAAATGTATATCTTAGAGTTCTATCGCTTTTTTATACTAAAGCTTAAACATGTTTCTGTACAAAATTACCCTTCTCATAACATAATCAATTACGGGTTGGATCTCAGCTTGATTGTGGACAGGGTCTTTATACTTAGAAAAAAATTTTCCTCTGAAATCTGTATAATCTCAGTTATGTGCACAAGGGTACGGACAAGGGTCTGTCCGGATAGGGGTCAGGATAGGATCCATACTTAGATTTTTTTTTTCTTCTCTTCGTTAAATTCCTCATTTTGTTGATCGAACAACTATGCAAACAACGATCTACTTGGACAGAGGTTCGAATAGAATTCCATACTTAGATTTTCTTCTAGTTATAAAATCTATACAACTTTTGTTATTTGAATAGGTGTGCAGACATAGATTGGTCCAAATAAGAATTGAAACCTGCACCTTTCTGTCCTCATTTCCTTGCAATTTATCTTCATTTTTGTCAAACATAATAAAAACTTTCTTAGATCATATTGTTTGTCAATTTCCTATATTTAATTATTTAAAATGAACTATCAATACTCATTTGAGAAGTTTAATGGTACGTTTTACCATAAAATCACACCCCTAGCTTGAGTGTTTGCTAGTCTCTAGCAAAATGAATTTCATAAACGAATCTCCATTTTGAAAACAACTTTGCCCAACATTAAACACAATTCATCAATGTAAATTTCCTTGAATTCCAAATTCATATCTCTCAAACCATCAATAATTAATATGAAAACTCATAGTTGCAACATTATCTTTGCTAGAATCAAAACGTAAATTCAACTCCTCAAGCTCATAATTATTCATTAAAGAATAGATTCAATTCAATCATGCACTCTCCAAAGCTCAATCCTCCTAAGGCATACACTCTTCAAAGAACGAGAATTGGTTTCACTCTCTTGGAAGATCCATTATAATAGAGTAAATGTAATTCAAGTTCTTACAATAATCGTTCTCAATACAAAAACGGACTATACATCAATAAAACTACAACTTACCATAGCTCTATGAAAGGGATAGTTCGTCACACAAGGATATTGAATTATTTCAAATTAACACATCAATGTTTCACCTAATTATCACCTTGGACCTGCTAGGTCTTTAAATAGGTTGTAATGGGGCTAAGGGCTAAATATGGGACCAAAAGGAGGATGGATAATCAAATAAAAACCATGAGTGCTTCAATCTCCTCTCCATCAATTTCACTAATTCTCAATTTCTCTCACTTTTTCTTTCTATTGTTCAACTCTTAACCCATACACCCATTGCATGAACCCACTTAAATGTTGCATCATAGCTCATAAGAGTCTTAATTGACTCTTGATCATTCTCATAGATTTACGTATTTATTTTTTTGAATTTACTTTTTGAAATATATTTTTGATAGTTTTAACTTAAGTGTACATCTTAATGATGCCAAACTCTCATTTAAATCCCTTAACTTTCTTTTCTTTCCCTCTCATGTCTCCCCCAGATTGTACATATTTCCCATTTTTATGCCCTCACCTTCTTACTTCCTCTTATGCTTATCAAGACACTTAAGGGTGGTTGAATATCTCTTTATGTTTCAAAGGCTAGGGTGTTAAATGAGGTTCCAAAGAAGTATACAGTTCAAGGCTCAACATGGTTCGTAGTGGCATTGTAATTGAAAGAAGTCTTCTAAGCTCAAAATAGTCAAAGAGTCACTTCCACGTTTCGATTAAATAATAATTGAATGCCAATGTTCATAACTCAATGAAGATGTTCTTCCTTTGTAATGAACTCAAAACTAACAATTTAGAGTTGTTGAAAGAATAGATATATGAAAAGGAATAGCTAGAATTTGTAAAATACTCTTATGAATCAATAAACAAAGTCTAAAGTTTCACCTAGGTAGTCTCTACTTAGGGATGAAGTACAAGCATAATTTGAGTCAACACTATACCTCATGAAATCTTATTCACCCAATTCATTGATTTACAAATTTATTCCACATAATTCAAAGAATGAACTTCAACTATAAGTCCTATACCAACATTTCTCATTATCAAGATAGTCATATGGAATTCTCAAAAACATACATTAACACACATGTAACTTCAACTATAAGTCTTATACCAACATTTCTCATTATCAAGATAGTCATATGGAATTCTCAAAAACATACATTAACACACATGTCATGATATAGAACAAAATTTCTCAAAAACAAAGATTGATTCATTTATTCATTTGTAAATCCATCAAGTTGGTACAATGTTAGCATTGAAGTTCATCAAAAAGAGTTTTCAATTCACAAAACAGATTCTATTAAAGTCTACTCCCTAGACACAACAAAACAAAACAAAAAGAGTCATGGTGAAGACTTAAAACATAACCCAATGAGCTTCTAATCTTCAACCGGAGGATCTTCAATTAGTGGATCTTCAAGAGAAGGGTCAGAACTAAAATCTTGTAAAAGGATAGCAAGTTTGGCTTCTATAGAATTAATATTTTTTCTTTGTCATTGCAACTCTCTCTCTCATGGAATTGTGAATCCTCAATATACCCCAACTTCACATTGACTTCATTCTATTGTTATGTATATTTTTCATAAATTCTTCAATACTTTAGGGATGCTTCCTTTTCAATTCGTTTTAACTCCTCTCACAAGAAGAGGTAATGATGAAACCTAGTGGTTTGGCCACTTGCATTCTTAGCTTTGATATTACTCCTCTACAAATGTACTTTGTAATAAATCCAGCAAGTGTAAGTCTTGAAATCCCCTTTCTTGCCTAGAACTACTATAATGTAGTCCCTAATCAATTGAGCCAAATCAATCCTCATTCCAGCATCAATGGTATAAAGCAACAACCCTATTTGATAGCTTACTTTTGAGTTATTCATGATGGGTAATAATTAAGAACACATTGAGAAATGAAGAGAGTTAAAACTAGGGGATAACCTGTTCTTTGCAATTTTGTTTTTGTTTCCCCACTCAACCACTTTTCCTATTAGAATTTTTTGCCAATGAATCCTTATCTAATTTGCCTTCCACTGAGAAAGGGAATTGAGGATGTCTCACTCACTTCAACCCAGAGAACTTGGATATTTATCTTGTGCGGAAAGTAAGATTTATCCCCCCCACCTTCGAAACCATACATTCTTGCCCTTCAACCCTGTATTCTATGATGTTTGCACAAAATTCTTTAACTAGAGACACCACAACCACTCCACCATATTGAGCCTATTTCTCCCAACCTCTCTTTTCAAAGTTTTTCTTTAAACTATACTCCTTAGATTGAAAGTGACTTAGATTCATTCCCCTTTCAACTATGATTGGTCTCTTGCTCCCATATTTTCCAAAACTCTTCCCAGTCCTCCTATTGGCAAACATAAAATCATCAAAAGGTTCATTTTCATCTCCTTCATTAATATCCATAGCATCATCACCCAACTGTCCATCCAGTTCCTCATTCTCAGGTTGTTCCATTAGTTCCTCTACCGTTGTTGGAATTTTAGTGGGCTCAGCAGAAGACGATGCTTTTCTTTTTTCCTTATCACTTCTCTTTGGTTCCATAATTGATCCCCCAGATTCCTTAATTCATTCAGATAATTTTGTAATCACCTGACACTTATAGTTTCAAACTCTTACCAGCAAAACACAATCCATAATGTTCACAACCCCTTAACTTAACTTTGGATAATTCCCAACCTCCTTAACTTCACTCCAAGGTCGACTGGTAGCTTGAACCCCTCTCAAAATGCTATTAGGTTGAAGAAAAGTGAGCTGTATGGTTGGGTTTGAGGACTTTGTATACGGATGGAAAGAAATGTACTCAGTTGCTCATAATGCTCTCTATCAGGTTGCTTGGCTTAGGTTAAAACAGATGAAATGAATAAGTAAAAATTCCAAGTGTTCTATTTATAGGCTGAAAAAATTTTGAGTGTGGCATAAGGATTATGCTGACAGCTATGCGCACAAGGTAAGAAAGATGGGTTTGTTCGGACTGTTATTTGGACAGAAGACCTATCTGAATTTTCTGACTCATTACAAGATTAAATGTTCAACAAGGGTGTTTCAAGAGTCACTAAGACTAACTTTCATTTACCTAAAATCCTAACTAAAAAAATCAAAATTAAACTCAACTACTCAATTAAAACTAGAAAATGACTTCATTTATAAGAATTTTATAACAAAATTAATTTTTTTTTTGATTTTTCAAATACTTAACCACTTATGTAAGTCATGTTATGTTTCACCAATTTAACTAATAATTCACAATCATGAATATAATTTCCTCCCCCTAGAAGCAAGCATTGTCCTCAATGTGCAAAAATTCAATCAAGTTCAATAAACTTGTTGGTTGGAAGTTACCAGAAGTGATGCACATCTTTCTAAGTATACTCTGATTGGCATGAATTGTCTTGATTGCCTCCCCCCAACTTATGTAGCAATATTTTGGATTTTAGCTTACCCCATTCCTTTTATTGAGTATAATGATGCGAATCAGGTTTGTTGTTTATAGTATACAGCATCAACCTTAGATTAGAAGCCCATACATAAGGATAGGTTATCATTCTAAAACCATCAAAGCTCATATGATTGTCAAAAATGAAAATATCATGAGTAAAGTTATTAAAGCAGCAAAAAGAAAATGTACTTCCTAACTTACCTTTATTCTTTTAAAACCAATTCTATGCAATCATTCAAAAGGAGGTGGGTCTTCCAACTCCCGAGACTCCACCTCGGCCACAAAATTTTCAAGGAAAGGCTTAAGCCTATGGCCATTCACTTGCACAACATGCCTAAAGCGCGTCAGTGATTCTCAAAGACCAATCCTTTCAATGTGGGTTAATAGTTTCTCAGCTATCCTCGTTATCTCCATATTGGCTAGTTCTACTTAACTACTATTTTGGGGATGATAAGTCGTTCTCACTTTATAAACTACTTCATACTTCTTCATTAACATGCCTGCGGGTCTATTGCAAAAAGTGTCCCTCTATCACTAGCCATAGCATGTGGCATACCAAATCAAGAAAACATATTTTCCTTCAAAAGCTTTATTACTACTCGGTGGTCATTTGCTCTAGTGGGAACAACTTTTACCCATTTTGACACATAATCATTGGCTACCAAGATGTAGTCATAACCAAATGAGTTCCAAAATTGTCCCATGAAATTCATTCCCCAACAATCAAAGATATCTAAAACATAAATGGGGTGCAAAGGCATCATATTCCTCCTAGTAAGGCTTATGAGTCTTGGATAACTAACACAAGCTTGACAAAAATCATGCACATCTCTAAAGATTGTAGGCCATTATAAGCTCCATTATAAAATCTTAAGCATAGTGTTTTAATTGAAAAACAGTCCCCATATGCCAAGGTATGACAGAACATCATCACACTTTGGAATTCACTATTAGGAATACACCTCTTAACGACTTGATCTGGATAATACTTGAAAAGATAAAGCTTATCCTAGAAAAAGAATTTTTTTTTTCACATTTCTAAAAACTTTCTTTCCATCAAGTAAAGTTCAATGAGAGGGTGTCACTACCAAAGCCAAGAAATTTTCTATGTCAGCAAACCAAGGAACTTGAGAAGACTTGATAACAAACACAAGAAGCAGTAGCTCATTTTGGAAAAGTCTCATTAATGGAAGGATCAAAAGCAATCAAATCCTATTGGGGAAGTCTAGAAAGATGATTTTCCACTACATTCTCTACTCTTATATTATCCTTAATTTCTAAATCAAACTCCTGAAGCAATAGAATCCATCTAATCAATCTAGGCTTCGAGTCAGGTTTTGTGAGAAGGTATTTCATTATAGCATGATCTGTGTAAACTATGACATTTGAGCCAATCAAATAAGACCTAAACTTGCTAAGTTCATACATTCCTACCAATAACTCTTTCTCTATTGTTGTGTTGAGTATCAGTAAGGGATTTACTAACATAGTACAGAACATAAGATCTCTTATCCTTTCTTTGACCCTATTGACACCCCAAATTTCCCCCCTCATTTAATGTTTACATTATTTAATACTTTTAGTTAAATGTTACTCTACTTATTAATTTTTCTTAATCGTAGAAAATGTCAAAGTGCCAGAATTCGATAAAAAGCAAATAATTAGCAAAAGCCAATTCTACCATTGGAGCTAGGGAGAAACCAAGCTGAAGACCCAAATTAATGCAAAAGGTTGCTGGAATATGCTAGCATATTTAAGATACCAAACTAAGGATCCCTACATCAACAAAGGAGCTAAAGTCTAGAATTAAGGGCCACTTCAGTTTAGAAGTCAAGAATGGCCTCTATCGACGCACGCGAAGGTCAGTATCAATCGAGATGCCCAGATCAAGCTAGAAACATACAAGAAGATACACAACATCTTAACACATACCAGAGAACATAGAACATGGCTCAGAATAGTCAAAATGCCACTCCAGATGTCATCCGGGCTCCACCAACTCAAAATGGCTCCTACCGATAAGAAGAAAGCTATTGACACCTCAGATATAATTTGAGCATCTAGATGAATTTTGGTGATTATAACACAGGTGATTGTAACCAAGGGATGATTATAACACAGGTGATTCAATTTCTAGGGTTAAACCTAGATTCACAAATATTACGATTTAATCAAAAAATATATTGAATTTCAAAACCATGATATTTGAATCTATCATCTTCTTTATCATTACGTTTTTAGGCTAAAACCAAGATGAGCTTAGCCTAGCATGCTTAAATCACAAATCAAACTACAAAAATATGAGAGCACATCCATTGCAGATTTTTAGACTGAGAAGAAATATGAAAAAGAAGAATCAAACCAATACAAAATATGGAATTAAATAAGAAAATCAAATACGAAGAGCCTGTTTGACAACGCTGTCGTTTTTCTGTTGTCGTTTTCTGTTTTGTATTTTCCGTTGTTGTTTATTTTTTCTAAAATGAAAACTGAAACTGTGTTTGGAAATGCAGTTTTGTTTATAATTATTAATTTTT
>QLOD02000033.1:17596899-17609253 GCA_003260245.2 Sideroxylon spinosum
TTGATTCCACCATTACACGTTGAAACACTAATAGGGGGTCATTCTGTGTTGAACCGAGTCTGTAAGGGTTGCGAGATCACTATCAGGAATGAGGCTTCGGGACATGAGCATTTGTCAGTATTTGATCTGATTGTGCTAGACATGGGGAGCTTTGATGTGATTCTCCATATGAATTGGTTAGTAGTCTACTAGGCAGTAATAGATTATTCTAAGGGTCGGGTGACTCTATTTACTCCTGAAGGGGATCGGATACGGTTCTCTGGTGATCACTGTAGTTCTCATATAGTACTTCTCTTGATGGGAATGGGTGAGTTGACTTATGCAACTTGTTTGCTTGTATAACCTTGGAAGGGGAAGATAGTGACATAGTTGAGTTACCACGGGTCGTTTCTGAATTTTCAGAAGTGTTTTCGGATGATATGTCTGGATTACCACCTGAACGAGAGGTAGAATTTGGGATTGATCTGATTCTTGGCACTGAACCTATTTCTATACCCCTGTATAGATTAGCACCTGCAGAGTTAGTAGAGTTAAAATCCCAGATAGAGGAGTTAAGCTCTAAGGGATTTATCCGTCCTAGCACTTCACTTTGGGGTGCACCAGCACTGTTGGCAGCTAATAAGGATGGAACTCTCAGGATGTGCATAGATTATCAGAGGTTGAACCGGGTCACGATCAAGAATCGGTATCCCTTATCGAGGATTGACAATTTGTTCGATCAATTGAAGGGTCTGTCATTTTCTCAAAAATTGATTTGAGATCCGATTACCACCAGTTGAGGGTGAGGCAAGAAGATATTCCCAAGACAACATTTAGAACTTGGTATGGTCACTACGAGTTCTTAGTGATGCCGTTTGGATTGACCAATGCTCCTGTAGTGTTCATGGACTTGATGATCCGAGTGTTCAGTAGATACTTGGATAAGTTCGTAGTCGTATTTATTGACGACATTTTGGTTTATTCCAAGTCAGAGGAGGAACATGAGGAGCATCTGAGAGTTGTATTCTAGACTTTGAGAGATCACCAACTCTATGCTAAATTGAGCAAGTGTGAGTTCTGGCTTAAGGAGGTAAAATTCCTCGAGCATGTGGTTACTGGAGAAGGAGTTACAGTTAATCCATCTAAGGTTGAGGCAGTCATGGATTGGCCGAGACTGAGAATAATTTTTGAGATTAGGAGTTTTCTTGGTTTGGCAGGGTATTACAGACGATTTGTTCGTGACTTCTTGAGGTTAGTCAGGCCGATGACTAGGCTAACTCGGAAAGGGGTCAAGTTTGTTTGGGATGAAAGGTGTGAGCAGTCTTTTTAGGAGCTGAAAAAAAGGTTAACTATTGCACCAGTACTTGTGATCCCAGAGAGGAGCTTGGGCTACTCAGTTTATTGTGATGCATCTGGGGAAGGTTTAGGTTGTGTGCTGATACAGAGTAATAGAGTGGTGGCTTATGGGTCTAGGCAGTTGAAGACTCATAAGCATAATTACCCAGTGCATGATTTGGAGTTGGCAGCAATGATCTATGCTTTGAAAGGTTGGAGACACTATTTGTATGGTGAGAAATTTCAGGTGTTTTTTGATCACTAGAGCCTGAAATAATTTTTCACTCAAAAGGACCTGAATATGAGGCAGAGGAGATGGATGGAGTACATGGAGGATTACGACTTTGAGCTCCAGTATCACCCTGATAAGGCAAATGTTATTGCTGACGCACTTAGTCGGAAGACTCATGGCACTTTAGCAGGTCTTGCCGTGCGAGAGTGGAAAATGATGAGAAGCCTTAGCGAGTTTGATCTAGAGTTTCAGGAGGATGAAAGTCATGCTATTTTGAGTACCTTAGCTACTCAGCCAGTTCTATTGAGTCGCGTGATTGAGGCTCAGGGGACTGATGTTGAATCTGAAGCTATTCGGGCTAAGTTGTTAAATTCTGATGTTATGCCAGGATGGATGATTGGTGATGATAACGGTTTGAGGTATTTGGGGAGACTCTTTATGCCCATTGCTATTCGAGATATGGTTCTAAGGGAGTTCCATCACTTAAGATTTGCAGTACATCCTAGAGGCACGAAGATGTATCACGACCTACGCCGTCAGTTCTTTTGGGTAGGCATGAAGAAGGATGTGGCAGTGCTTATAAGTAGGTGCCTTAGTTGTCAACAAGTTAAGGCTGAGCACCAGAGACCGGCTGGTCTTTTACAGCCTTTGCCAGTGTCAGAGTGGAAATGGGAGAACGTTACGATGGATTTTATTTCTGGTTTTCCGAGGTCACCAAAGGGCCATGATACTATTTGGGTAAGAGTGGATAGGTTGACGAAGTCTGCTCACTTCTTGCCGATCAGTTGACTGACTCTATGGATGCCTTGGCTAAATTGTATATTAAAGAAATTGTGAGGCTTAACGGAGCTCCTATATCCATTGTCTCAGACAGGGACCCTCGTTTTGCTTCTCGATTTTGGCAGAGTCTCCAAGTGGCTATGGGGACAGAGTTGTTATTTAATACTGCTTTTAATCCTCAGACCGATGGACAGTCAGAACGCACAATTCAAACTTTGGAGGATATGCTCAGGCCATGTGTGCTTGACTTCCGTGGTAGTTGGGGAAACCATCTTCCTTTGATTGAATGTGCGTATAACAATAGCTACCAGTCGAGTATTAAGATGGCTCCTTTTGAAGCCTTGTATGGTAGGTTGTGCAGATCTCTTATATGTTAGGCTAAAGTTAGAGAAGCTGTAATTACTGGGCCTGAGTTTGTGTAGGAGATGACTGAGAAGGTCAAAGTGATTCGACAGAGACTTGAGATAGCTCGAAGTCGCCAAAAGAGTTAAGCTGACAAAAGACGGAGACCACTTGGGTTTGAGGTCGGAGACCATGTGTTTCTGAAGGTTTCACCACGTAAGGGTCAGTTTTGTTTTAGGCGTAGGGGAAAGTTATCCCCAAGGTATATCGGGCCATTTGAGGTTTTGGCTAAGGTTGGAGAGGTGGCATACTGTCTTGCTTGGCCACCGTAACTTTCAGGAGTACGTGAGGTGTTTCACGTGTCTATGCTTTGGAAGTATAACCCGGACCCTTCACATGTATTGGATTTGACCTAGCTTGAGGTAGACTCAGATGTGACTCATGAGGTGAAACCAGTTGAAATTTTAGATTCTCGGGAGCAAGTGCTTCGAGGGAAGACTATACCCTTGGTTAGGGTGTTGTGGAAGCACCATGGTGTTGAGGAGTCGACTTAGGAGCAAGAGGCAGACATGCAGAGTAGATATCCAGCTTTGTTTTCTTGATCTTACTTTTATTTATCTTTTAAATTTTAAGGACGAAATTGTTGTAAGGGGGTAGGATGTAATGACTCGGATTTATTTTATAATTAATTATTTAATAAATTTAATGAGTTAATTTAAATTTAATAATTTAAATATTGAGCCATTAATTTTTAGCTGCATTTAAAAGGAGGGAATATATTATTTTCCTAAACCCATTAAGAATAGGTAATTAATTAAACTTATTAGGGTTACCTATCTATATATATACATATATTGTGGCTGGGTTCTTGCAAAACCCTAGAGAGATAGAGGTAGAGAAAGAGAGAAGAAGAAAAGAATAGAAAGAACAGCTGCGTGTGTGGCTTTTTACAAATTGCCGCACTGAGCTTCCAAGCTTCCAAACCCATTCCAGGTAAGGGGACGGAACGCTCTAGTTGCTTGTAACTATAATATATATATATAATGTATAATAATAATTGTCAGATTGGAAATAAGATAAATTACAGAGTTGGGATTGATGCATATAGTATACGTGTATGCGTGGATTTATGTGTATATTGGACTGAAAAAAAATAATGCATTGATTATTACATTTATTTAATTAATTACTTGTTTGTCTTTTAGTGGTTTCGTTGGACGTGGAAGAGCAAAATTGGCATGATTTTTGCTTGACAGAACCTTGATTGCTTTATACGTATACATATATAAATATATATATATATATATAGAATCATATATGACTCTAGAACTCATCTTCTTGAAGTTGACGTTTCGGAATTTTTTTTTTTTTTTTACATAACTTGATTGCTGTCAAAATGTGACTATTGAATATATATGTGCATATTCACATTCAAGTACTAGGATTCGTTTGCCGTGGCTTGTGTGTACTTAAATACTTAATGGTTTTACATCATTGGTTTACACACGGTTGGTGTTGGTGATTGAATAATATATATATATACATATTTGAATACCTTAAGAAATATAAAATTTACATTTGTGATCTTTTTGGATTGAGGGGTATTGAAAATATCGGGTATACGTATCCAAGGGTTGAAAGCCCTAAAACCCGTACGGGGGTGGTTATCGAGTCCAGTAGGCTAGTAACCTACGAACGAGCAGATGGCTAAGGGTAGGATATTATATTCTTAAGGTTTCGGCCTAGGAAGTAGATACCGAATGATGGTGTATATTGATTGGGTCCTGTTTTCTACGGGACAACCAAGCTGACACCGAAGGATAGTGTATATTGGTTGGGTCCTGTTTCTACGGGACAACCAAGCAGCAGTACCTTAAAATCAAATTATTTGCTTTTGATGTGTTATGTGGTGTCAACACACGCGTGAATTGTAAGGAACGTGAACTAATAATTAATTTCTTGTTTGAGATTGTTAGTTGTGCATGTTTCACTTAGTAGCATGCTAGGGCATATTGCATTTGTATTATTATTAGGGTTCTGAGCACACGTGGTATTAGTGCTCATCCCCTTACAGCTTGTGATGCAGATAGTGATTTTGAGACACACGCGAAACCTACTCAACAAGGAAATTAGAATTTATTTATTTGTCTTTATTTAATAACATTGGAATTTTATTTAGGGAATTGATTTTTAGTGAGTTGTAATAAATCTCTATTTGTGAGGTGATTATTAATTATTTTATCTGGATTTGGGAGATTGTTTGGGTTTAGCTTTTGGAGCTTTGTTGCCAAGTTGGTTTTGACTAAGGCATTGTTTTAAATTTAAAGTACGAATTTTATCTATTTTTTTCTTTTCATTGCTCCATAGTGTGTGTGTATGACTCTAAGGTGGGATAGGGAAAGTTATTTAAAAGATGAAATATGTGTTATTCATTCACATGCTCGGTTGATGAAATTCGAGGCATGACAATAAACAATAGTAGCGATCGAAACAGGTATAGAAGCCTGTACATTACCATAAACAATAGTAGGGATCGAAACCGATTCCTCCTCAAAGATAATATCTCTAACCTTATTTCTCTCCCCAAAATCAACATCCTCAAAAAATGTTGCAGTTCCCGTTTCAAAAATTGACCTAAACGTGGGATCATAAAATTTGTAACCCCTAGATCGCTCAGAATAACCAATAAAGTAACTGCTCATTGTTTTGGAGTCCAATTTCTTTTCATGTGGCTATAAGGCCTTACTTCAGTTGGACATCCCCAAATGTGAAAATGCTTTAAGCTAGGCTTTTTGCTCGTCCAAAGCTCATAAGGTGTTTTGGTAGCTGCTTTAGTTTGTACTCTATTAAGAATATAAGCTGCAGTCTTTAGTGCTTCTTCTCAGAGTGATTCTGGTAAAGTAGAATGACTAATCATACTCCTTACCATATCTTTTAGAGTTCTGTTTCATCTCTCAGCTACACCATTCATGCTAGGAGACCCTAGCATGGTGTACTATGGAACGATTCCGCATTCCTCTAGGAATTTAGCAAACAGTCCTAGACGTTGTTCTCCTTGACCGTCATATCTGCCGTAGTACTCACCACCACGATCAGATTTGATGCTCTTAATCCTTTTATTGAGTTGATTCTCAACTTCAGCTTAAAAGCTTTGAACACGTCCAGTGACTGAGACTTCTCATGAATGAGATATAGATACCCATAGCGTGAGTAATCATCTTTGAATGATATAAAATATTATTGACCATTCCAAGAAACCGTAGGGAATGGTCCACAAATGTCCATATGTATCAATTCTAAGACATCTGAAGTTCTGTTGGCACCCAATCTCTTAATCTTGGTCTGTTTTCCGTTAATGCAATTACTGCAGACATCAAAGTCTGAATATCAAGGGAATCCAAAATTCCATCAGACACAAGTCTCCCAATTCTATCTTTTGAGATATGACCTAATTGCTTGTGCCATAATGATGTTGAGTTTTCTTTGTTTAATTTGCGTTTAGTACCATGTGATTCCACATGCAAGGTTTCATTATGTGATGCAATAGTATCAAGCAAATATAGGTTATCATATGCACATAATGAACCAGTACCAATAACATTTGAATTTAACGAAAGACTAAACTGCTTGTTTCCAAATGAACAATAATATCCAGATTTGTCCAACAAAGAAACAGAAACCAAATTCTATCTAAAAGACGGTACAACAAAAGTGTCTTTCAAATCCAAATAATAACCAGTTCCTAATAATAACCTAAAAGTGTCTATTACATCAACTTCCACCGATTTGCCATCTCTCACAAAGATGTACTTTCACCATCATTTGGCTTTCGGTGGCTCAAGAAACCTTGCATAGAAACACTTATGTGAGTAGTAGCACTAGAATCTAATCACCAAGTGTTTTCAGGTACTGAAGCTAAATTAACCTCGGAACAGACTAAACTAAGAATCAGACCTTTCTTCGCACGCCAAGCGTGATATTTGGCATAATCTTTCTTCACATGTCCAATCTTATTACAAAAGAAACAGCTCTCATTGTTTTGCTGTTGTTTCTTTTGGGCTGGACCCTTTGTTGCGGCTTTATATTATTTCTTTCTTTTCTTACCCTTATCTTTACATGTGCTTGGCAAGTGAGCACTTTCAGTTCTGTCTTGTTTCAACCTTTCTTCCTCTTGCACATAATACGAAATAAGCTCATGTAGAGACCATTTCTCCTTCTGGCAGTTGTAACTGACCTTGAAGTGACTGAATTGTGCAAGAAGCGAGATCAATACCAAATGCACGAGCAAGTCATTAGACAACTCAAGCTTTAGTTTCTTAAGTTTTGAAGCAATATGAGACATCTCCATGATGTATTCCCTTATGTTCCCCTTGCCTTTATACTTCATTGAAATCAAGCATTGCAAAAGCGTTCTTGTTTCAGCCTTATCGTTTTTCACAAAACGCTTCTCAATTTCGGCAAGGAACTCTTTGGCATTAGTTATCCCTTCAGATACTGCACCCCTAAAGGCTTCCAGAATGCCGGGCTTAATGATCATAAGATTCATGTGATTTGAGCGATTCCACTTCTCAAAGTTCCTCTGGTCATCAGGTGAATTTTCATCCGTAAGAGAAGCGAGTTGCTCAACCCTAAGTGCAAGGTCTAGATCCATGCAGACAAGAACAATCAATATGTTCTCTTTCCAATCCTTGAAGTTTGTACCATTCATCATAAGAATTAAATTTATGTTGGCAGATATGGTAGTAGCAGACATATTAACTGAACAGATAAAAATATAACCAAAATAAATAAATAAAATAAACATTCTCACATCAATATACATAATTAATAATCAATAAATTCAAATAATGACAAGCCCCATCTCAAGATACCCAGCACAACATTAATATCAAGTCTTTGGACAATAATATTAATTGTAAGTGGTACTCTTGTTGCAGTGATCAAACGCTGACAATAACTCCTGTCAAATAATAAACCCATCTTTGAATTGACTTACTATTTACATGGAAACCTAATAATTGTCACATGTTTACCAGGTGTGTATGCCATTCGACCAAATATTAACCTTCTTTTGGGCCGGCCAATATTCGCATGAATTACAAACACACAACCTTTTAATATTCAAAAAATAAAGCAATTTCTACAAGAGAGGTTACTTTGGCAACATGTTGATTCAATTAATTTATTGTTGCATATTATATACCCAAAAATAATAATACCAAAATTTGAATTTAAATTGATTCCTTAATCAATTCCAGATTATTATAATCCAATATATATATATATATATATACACGTATATAAAAGCAAGCCGTGCGTGTTTTTTTTTTTTTTTGGTGGATGGATTAGGATAAAGTTTTGTCATCTAACCCCAACTTTTTCGAAAGTTATAAATTGAGAAAGAGAAAAGCGGATCAGTGAGACACGAATTTGTGTCTGATCAAAACTGAATCCAATCATGAGATTGGAAAAATAAAGAAACAAAAAGAAACGAAAAGAAGAGTCAAGAAATCCACTTAAAAACTTTAAATCCGGCCGCAAGTGTTTTGGAATTGCGTCTTGTTTCTTTTTTTCAATTAAATTATATCCATTAAAAGCACCATGCAAGGTGCAAGACCGCAAGTGCAGAATTTCGCGACTTTCGTGAATTTAACTCGAAGTTCACAATAAACGAAAAGAAGAGTCAAGAAATCCACTTAAAAACTTTAAATCCGGCCGCAAGTGTTTTGGAATTGCCTCTTTTTTCTTTTTTTTTTTTTCTTTTTTTCAATTAAATTATATCCATTAAAAGTATCGTGCAAGGAAGTTCGCGACTTTCGTGAATTTAACGCGAAGTTCATAGTAAACGGAAATTTCTTATGATATCTCCATTACGTTTACATGTTTAAAAAAAAAAGACTAATCCATAGCATGATTGCATCACATGAAACTATATAAATATATACAGAAACCACCAAAAGAAAATTGGATTTTAAAATCGAATTAAACCCTGATTACTTTTTGAATCCATTAAATCTCTATGATTCAATGATGAACTTGCTTTGATACCACTTATTAATTTAATAAAAATTTGTATGATGAAAATAATCATCATTACCCGAATCTTATTCACATTGAATCATCAAGAGAATAAATTGTTGCGGAAGCATACCTGAATCCATGATTGTAATTTTGTGGTTCTTGATCTTTTAAGTTAATACAATAGTTTCTTTTCTTAATTCTCTCTGATGATGTGATGTCAGAGTGATTAGAAAACCCTACGTATGATAAGGGGACCATAACCTATTTATATTAACTGTAAAAGCCCAACTTCTATTTGGCCCATTATAAAATAGAAAGGGAAAATTGTGCCCAAGTCATACTTTACAGACTTGTAAGGGTCTAAGTCATACAAAAAAAAAATGTTTGCTTTTAAGTCATAGTTGTGTAAAAAGATTTGTGATTAAGTCACACTTTTGAATAGATCCCACGAATCTGTTTTAAATTATTTTCTGTTATACCAATAATACCCTTTATTTCTATAATTCAGTTTACATTATGTGATTGATAGATGCTGTTATCATTTTTGTAGGAATCACGTTGATCTCATTCTCTCTCTCATCTCTCACCTATACATACATAGTATATCTAAAATAATATACAGAATTAATTGCTGGCCAAATACTTTCAATTGAAAAAAAGAAGAAGACAAACACAGTTACGAAGGTGCTTCTCCATCTCTGTTTGTGAACAAAAAATGGGTAGAAACAACGCAAAATATCTTCTGGAATTGTAATCCTTTCACAGGGATGATGATGACGACGACGATGAATCCCAAGTTTAGAGGGATTAATCCAAACTGTCATAACTTTAAATCTGCACATAAACGATTAAAATGAGCATCACTGACATCAATTAAACACTGGCAGAGTTCTATTTATGGTATATTAATCAAATTTCATAATTTTAATAAAGAGGAAATAGAATTTTTATTCATGAAGATTGAAAGAAACTAGGTTTTACTGCACGTTCGAAGGACATTGGAAGAAGATAGGTTTTATAGTACCAGTACTGTCTCTCGTAACAGTACCGGTACTGTGTCACATATTGTATCAAGCGGTAATGTTTGCAGTGACGTCATGGTGTGTATTTGTATGATGATTCTTGTGATATTGACATCAATCGTAGTTCATGTTCGAGCAGTAGGGATAGACCATTGTTGATGTCTCTCGTTGATCCAATTCCCCATAGTACCGGTATTGTCTATCGTAACAGTGCCAGTACTGTCTCGCGTAACGATACCGATACTGTCTCTTATAACAGTACCGGTACTGTGTCACATATTGGATCAAGCAGTACTGTTTGCAGTGGCGGTAATGGTGTGCATTTGTATGATGATTCTTGCGATGTTGATGTGAATCGTAGTTCATGTTCGAGCAGTAGGGATAGACTACTGTTGATGTCTCTCGTTGATCCAATTCCCCATAGTACCGGTACTGTCTCTCATAATAATGCCGGTACTGTGTCGCATATTGTATCAAACGGTACTGTTTACAGTGGCGGTTTTTTGGAGCAGAATTTGTTTCTCGCTTTTGGAAAGAAGGCGGAGATGGAAAGTCGCAGTTTTCAGAATCGGTTTCTCGTTTTTGGAGAGAAGGCGGAGATGAAAAGTCGCGATTTTTTTGGAGCAGAATCTGTTTCTCACTTTTGGAAAAAAGGCGGAGATGGAAAGTCGCAGTTTTCAGAATCGGTTCTTCGATTTTGAAAAGAAGGCAGAGATGGAAAGTCACTGTTTTTTAGAGCAGAATCTGTTTCTTGCTTTTGGAAAGAAGGCAGAGATGGAAAGTCGTAGTTTTCAAAATCGGTTTTTCGATTTTAGAAAGAAGGCGAAGGGTTTCGATTTCTTGGAGCTAAATTTTCGGATTAAATGATTTTGTCCTTTTTTGTTTTTTTGCTTTAAATGTGACTTATTCACAATCAAGTTTTTTGTTATGACTAAAACCCTTATAATTTCATAAATAGTGACCGGCCTCCAAAAACCCCAAATAGAAATATAGGCTCAGACATTTACATATTATATAAGCTCATACAAAATGAGATGTTATAAAATTCAAAACTTTAAAACTTATCAGATCACTTTAAATGGGCTAAACTTTTATGATAGCATATAACACATAATTAATAACATACTGGCCCACAATTGATTATTTTATAACAGGGAAATCATATGCTCTGCCTGCACAGAATAAAATGGACTCAGGAGAACGAACATCGCTATGTCACCCAAACATTATATTTGGACCATTGAATGGAAATTTAATAAACAAGATTCATTCACATATTTTTAACTTAAAAACATTTAAATGAATTTTGACAGTTGAATTTTAATTCAACGGTTTTGGAACTTAGAGTGCGTCTGGAGTGACAGAAAGTGAGATAAGTAGTGGGTTCGTCATTTATCCAATGAGATAAAAAGTAAATAATTTTTAAAATTATTAGAGGTTTTTAGAAAATCTCAGTGCGCCACCCTAATGTCATGGGGCTGATATTACTGTGAGATGCCACCTCCCCTTTTTCAAATAAAATTGCCACGTTTCCATATAAATTATCGGAGTCTCCCCACGGGTTAATCATCTCAGCATGAGGAGATCCGCTTTGTTGAGGAATGATTTCATGACCAGCTCAATCCGTATCTATTCGAGTAATAAAAATTAAACATATCATGCAAGTGTGAATTATACGAAAATATCTATTTAATTCTTAGTAGTTTAAGAGTTTGTTTGAAGTGTAAATCTTAACATAAAAAATAAAAATAAAAAGTAAGTATATTCTAGATTGTTGATCAGTGTTTTCACCTTTCACAACTTCATATTAATCTAAAATACAATGAGTGAAATTGTAGATTTTTAAAATTTAAAAGATAATTTAATTACATAGGATAAAAAAGTAATTATTTCTATAGACAGATAAATAGTTACATAAAAGGGGATAATTACACTTTACGTCCTTGGGTTTTTGCCCAAAAACACATGGCTCCCTTTCAATATATAACCCAATCGTATTTTAGACACAAGTTCAAAATTAATTGAATCCGTTAAGTTTAATTAGATTTATACACCTTATGAATCAAAAGTTGTTGATAAAAAAAGATTTTAACAAAAATAAATAATAAAAATATTTTTTTTACTCATGTTTAGATTAACATAAAACATTATTTTATTTTTTAAAAAAATTGATTCATCTTTATTTTTTTAAATAATTTTTTTGGATGATCACATATGAATGTATACGACACATGAGGAAAATCTAACTAAATTTAACATTTATTATCAACTTTATACTTAATTTAATCCAAATCAGAAAGTGGTTACTGGGTTGAAATTCAAGCTAAATGGAGTGGTTGACTCGATTACCTCGAGGGAAAAGGGTGCAATCCACCTTCCTCTTTCTTTGAGGATGTTTAATTGGTCAAATCTATTAAATTTTTTTTTTTATGTTTACTTATTTATCAAATTTATAATTTTTTACTATATCTTTTTGGTCAGCTTTTTTTTTTTCAACCAAACACCTTGAGGCAAACCAAAACGATCGCGGAAGACCTGAGAAAAAAAAAAGTTTAAGAAAATTATAGAAAAAAGAAATTGTGTTTTGTTTTTTTTTTTTTTTTTCTTTTTTTGTTTTTTTGGGGGGGGGGGGGGGGGGGGCCG
>QLOD02000033.1:17757849-17773374 GCA_003260245.2 Sideroxylon spinosum
TTCCATTCTGAGCTGCCTTGTTTAGATTTCATCCAAGATTGAATCGGCTTTGTCGCAGTATGACCATCTACTTCATGCCTGGGTTCTTCCCATCCTTGTACAACAGCTATCCAAACTTTGTAATTAAACCCTAATAGATGGGCTTGCATACGTACATTCTAGTAGGAATAACTTGTTCCATCGAACCATAGTGGTCTAGTGCTTGAATCTCCTTCATGTGGTGGATCCATAGATTTGGATTAGATCTTACTCAAGAACGAAGACTGACCTACTTTGATGCCAATTAAAATTTTCCAAATCTAACATAATATAGCAATCACACACAATAAGAGAATAACACCAAAGAGTTAACGAGGAAACCCTTTTGAGAGAAAAACCTCAAAAAAAAAAATTCCCTTATAAACTCAAGTTACAAGACTCTACTTTAATTTTCTATGAATACTCGCACAAATTCTTTTGACACCTTGCTCGAGTCAACGATAACCCAGACCAAGTGAAAACTTTCTGAATCCTCAAAAAACGAGCAAACTCAACGAAGAGTAAAAGGCAAGAGAAAGACTGTTAGAAAATCTCTCTCTCTCAAAAGACACTATAATATGTCCCCCTAGTTGTTGTTCATATTAAGACTAGGTATGTATATGTCGACATACAAAAACTTAGCCCTAAATTGGTTGAATAAGAAACTTGAATGTTAGATAACTAAGTAGCTCAAACCCTCGCGCTCCAAGTGCAGTGCTAGCGAGCAATGTTTGAACCTTTTCATATCAAGTGCCCAGCTAGCGAGGTATACTGGAATCAATTCTAGCCTTCAAATCAACATGCTTGTTATCTCACGCTCCCCGCGGGCTTGGGGTGAAGCTGCCCGTTCCTTGCAAGCTCTCTACAACCTCTACTGGAATTTTGCGGACGTGTACGACTGTGTCCTAGTCTGTGTAGTGTTCATCTTGATTCATTCTTGGACTTGGATTATAGCTTTTCTTCTTTTAGCAATATATAGAACTTTTGAATCTTTGAATTATTTTTTTCCTCTTCAAATTGGGAAACATATATATATATATGCAATATTTAATTTAAGATCTGTATGGATTTACCATCATTAACTTTATACAATTCTTATTAGCTGATAACAACAAATCGGATCAAGTGCACATGCTTTATTTAAGAATATTGAATTACTGCTTGAGTCATTTGTGATGCTATATATAACGTAACTTGAAATTAAATGTTTCTGCAGGTTGCAAAATTAGGTGTGGAAGTAGTCAACCCTTTTATTTGTGTTCTGGAATAGTTCTTGCAAACAATAGAATATAATCTCAATTAATGTTGTTCAAGGGATAAAATATAATTTCTTCTCCTTGAACAGTTGAAAGGTTTTTGTTTTTTGTTTTGTTTATTCTTTTTAGGGCCCGTTTGGAGTTACAAAAATTAAGATAAGATTTAGTTTGGGTTACTTTTGGGCGTTTGGAGTGTTAATCACAAAGCACAACAAATAAAGATGAATAGTTCCGTTTGAACAAATTTGGATAGACACGTTTTGACTTTTTGTTAGAACTTTTTGAAATTTGTAAAAATCTTGTTCTATTTGTAGAGATTTATTGGGGTTTGTAGACATATAAATTTATAGAGATTTATAGAGATTCACATAGTTCGAGATGGGAAAAGTTTTGTCGAGAATTGTAGAGAACTATGGACACTTTTAGATATTTTTAGTGTTTTTTGGAGCTCCAAACAGTCCCTTAAGAGATTAAAATGAAAAATTTTTGAAAAATAATTCTAATGTTTCTATCAAAACACATTAAAATAAACCAAATAAACTGTATAGACCAAAATATTTAATTAATTTATTATTAGGCTTTCATATAAACATAAATTTCAACTTGTACTATTTTAATAATTTTGTGCCACTTTCAAAATATTTCCAAAACTTGTGCATATCATTTAGGAAATGTTTCCATTGAAGTGCTAATTGCAGCAACTTACCAAAATGAAAATATGATCCTCAGTATTGTAAGGGGTGTTTGCATATGAAAATGTTATTTCATGGCGTTCACTTAAAGTCGTACTCAAATTATACAAACATCTTGTTATCACTTATGCTTGAGATCTATCTATTTGCATTGTCTAATAAGCAACGTGATTTTCATTCATATTATTGCTTGGCCTTCATCATGTGTTTAGTTGGCTTATGTTTCTTTATAGTGTGAGTTCATTGCACTTCTAACATTTAATGCGGCAATATTTGAGCTTTAACTGAACTGGAGGCATCCACTTAGCTCTCTTTTAAGAATTCATAAAACCTTGTTCCACTTGGCTCTCTTTTAAGATTTTATGAAACATGAGTCATAATCTTTGGCTAGGATCAGAGCTGTACTTGCTTCTATTTTTCCCCTTCTCAAAGCCAGTATTAGTTAAGGGACAATTTGTTGGAGTGACAAATTGTTTGTTAAACTTAGAAGAAAGTATACATGCTTTCACAACTTGATGATTGGATTTCGTGTTAAATATTTAGTTACTAGGTGTTTTCATTTTCTTATTCTATTTGTTGTGCTTTTAGTTCCTATTTTGTTAGAAAAGAAGTCAGGAGGGTGATAATTCTGAGATGCATTTTTGTAAACACTTTTTTATGCAGTATGTTAGCGCAAAATGCAACTAATAAATAACTATTGTGAATCTTTCATATATGATGAACTGTATGTAGCCTTAGAATTTTGGTTGTTTGCATGATTATTAATTGAACATTGATTTTCTAAATGTGCTTATATTTCTTATGTTATATGATGTTTACCAATTTTTTTGTTACTGCAGGACGTCCTGACCAATAAAAAGGTAAGTAAAAGAATTAATAATAAATTTACATATTCTCCGGCTGTCTTGAGGATGGGTGCAAAGAAGGTATCTTAACTTGTTGATATTGACACACAGGAAGCAGACAATACAGGAAGCATAGCTGAATCTGAATGTTAGCATTTTGGCAAAAGTAAAAACTGCTTTTGCGGGGCAGTCATACTCGACACATCATTCTGATTTGAGTTTGTCCTTCTAAATGTTGTAATAAATCTTCATATTTTAGAGGTTACTTCAATGGATAATTCTCCCCAAGAAAATGATTTTAATGGATTGTCTAAAGAAGATGTTAGCATAAATATGGGTTTGGAATTGACCTTTGCACCCTCGAGTTCATGTCTACAAATGAAGAAAAGGAAGAGAAAGCTCAAGTCCCAAAACAATGAAGATGCAGACGATAATTTCCTCAAGTGTACTTCAATAAATCCCACTCCTGTAAGAGAAGATTTTGCCCTGCATTCTACTGTCAATACATGCCTAAATTCAGATTTGGAAGTGACACAACCTGTTGCAGAAACAATTTTATCTCCGCCGGTAAGCAATTCCATGGAGGGTGTATCTCCCTCATTCCCAGTTGTACAAGGCAGTTCAGTGAAATATGCTTCTTTAAGTCATGTGGAAGAAGCACCTGCACCTGTCTTATTTGAGAAAGTTATAGGGGAAGTGGTGGCAAGACATGGGACCTCATTGCTGGTTGCAGAAGAAGTCTCACTTGAAAAAACTTCCAATGAATGTACACAAGGTGAATGTGCATGTGGTGGACAGGAAAAGAAAATTCAGATAGAAAACTCGGAAGAAGTAATTAATGAACGAGATACCATTATTGGGAAGGAAGGACCTCAACCGAAGCTGCAATTGTTACTAGGAGCTCTGCATGGCAATTTGAGAAAAAAGCTTATTGTTCTTGATGTGAATGGACTACTTGCTGATATTGTTATGGATGTGTTCGAAGGATATACACCAGATGCAATAATATCAAAGAAAGCGGGTGAGAAATGGCTCTAAGACTAGTAATTCTGTTAAAGGTTGTGATCTATCAGTAGCTTGAATCTAACTTGATCTTTATACTTTGCACTAGTTTTTAAGAGACCCTTCTGCGATGATTTTTTGCGGTTTTGCTTTGCAACCTTTCATGTGGGTGTCTGGTCATCGAGAACCAAGTACTCTTCTACCTTTGATTCTAGAAAGTTGCCCTAATTCAAGTTGCTATTTTTATCTTTACTTTATGTTCTTATTTTTGGCATTTTACTGTTGGCTCATTCATTCATTTATTTATTTATTGTTACGTTCCTTAACAACATGTTTGTTATTTTGCTGTAGGAGAAATGTAAAATCCGTTCTTGATTTTCTCATGGGGGAGTCCAAGCACAATTTACTCTTTTGTTGGGTAAGCTATTCAATCCTTTTTCTTTTTCGTCTTGTCATACTATAAACTCTACTTACATTCTGCACTTGGCTTCTGCATCATTGTTTAAATGTCTTATCTTTATTTACCATGAAGGCTTTCTAGATGATCTTATATTATACATTAGCTATCTAGTTTCTTCTCCATGTCTGACATTTAAACCTTGGCCAATAATGAGCTCATCTTTTGCTGTGATAGCATTTATTAATTTTGTTTCATAATATTATAGTATCAATGGCTACACATCATAATGAGATTTTATTTCAAAATGTTTTGCTTTTTTTTTGTAATTTTGGGAGATTCATAGACATCTGGTAGACTAGTAGTTCAGAGTATTTCTGATAACCTTTTTTTTTGGGTTTTATGTGGTTTAAAACTTGTTTTTGCTTGATCAACAGGATGGCCTATTGATGATTATAAAATGTGGGTTGAATACATTTTTATGCAGCCAACTAGTTACTTGCGAATCTTGATTTTCAGCTACATGGTTGAGTTGGTGAAGGCAGGAGTCATTTTTATCAAATCTGACTGTCTCACTATTTATATGCTGAATTAATTCAGTAGTGACTTTTCGTGTGTTTTTCTATGTTTCTCATTGTGCGACAGTGTCTCATTTCTTAGATATTTGCCTTTGATTGTTTGCTGACATACTTGATTCATGTGTTTTGTGGGGTATTATCACTTTTGTTGATGGGGATTAGTCCCAATGCAAAATTGTCTTGTCCTTGAAGGAGAAGATAAATATAAGGATTCATCCATTGAACTCCTTTTTGAGGAGCAAAGCCAATAAGTATGCTTGGTTTGTATTTCTTGGGGGATGTTATTACAGTACATGCCTTAATGTATTTGACTATTTGGGTCAAACTGAGCACAACACAATTAATTAATTGTTTCAAAATACCTAACACTTGCGCTTTTGTTTATTACACGACTAACACGACATAACACATTTAACTTGTTTAATGTACATGTTGTGCATGTAATTCGATTAACACGTCGAAAATCTCTACCCAAACGATACATGACCAACTAAAAAAATAATGACTTGACTTTTGTAACATGTTTTAACACGTCAATTTGAAAAATACATGACTTCATTATATGTGTTTAACACGTCACCCGATTTGTTTATAATCATGTCAAAAACAAGTTGACTTATTTATGATCCAAACTCATTTATGCTTGAGCCTAATCTGCTAATTATGTGTTTGGTTTGGGTTGTTCACGTGTTGTGTCGAAAATTGCCACCCCTAATTCATATATATGAACAAAAGGAAGGTATATGGTTGGTAAGAGAATACATCCTATTATCTTTCTTGGAGGAAAGAGATGAGCACAAGAAATTAATATAGCAAACTGGTAAGAAAGAAAGTACGCTTCTAGGGGATGTGTAGGTATATGGTTGAAAAGCTCGTAAAAGAATTGGTGAGGACACCATTGAGTCCTACTGGAGGTTTATTTCCTTTTATTTTATTTGTCATAATTATCATTATTATTTTAGGTAGTTTATTTTGAGCAGGATTTCCAAGAGATCGTAATATTTGATTTGATTTTTAGTTTTCTCGAAGATTTATTCACCTACTTAAAAGCTTGAGATTATTAGGATTTGGCGGAGTTGAATTATGAAGAATATTGATTTGCATGATGCCTGTGTTTTCTTTTTCTAATCTCATCTTTTTCTTACTTTCTTTCTTTATTTATTTTTTTCTACTTTTGCTTTAATTTCTATTATCTTGCATCAAATTTGGTATTAGAGCAAATCGATTCAAAACCTAGCTTTGAGAATCCTTAATCACTATTTATGAAACCCTAATCAACAAAACTTGTTGATTCCTATAGGGAGAAGAAAGTTGTGGAGACAAGAGTTGCATATCATTAGCCCAAAAGAATTTGAGTATGAGGTTGTTAGAGAGTTTGTCATGTTTGCAGTCATCGTTAGAGAAGTTTCTTCAGATTCTCAAGCTTTGGTTCTTGAAGAGGCCCATTAGGTACTTCAGGATTTTCAAGATACTTACCTTGAGGATATACCTGATCACTTGCCTCCTCTACGTGACATCTAACACGCCATAGATTTTGTTCTAGGATCACCCCTCCCAAACTTACCCCATTATAGGATGAATCCTTCTCAGCATGCCGAACTCCAACGGGAAGTGGGTGAACTCCTTCATAAGGGATTCTTCTGTGAAAGTCTTAAGCCCTTGTGTTGTCCCAGCACTCTTAACGTCAAAGAAAGATGGCTCTTAGAGGATGTCTGTCGATAATAGAGCCATAAATAAGATCACTGTAAAGTACTGTTTTCCCATTCCTAGGTTAGATGACATGCTAGACATGATGGTAGGTGTCACAATTTTCTCTAAAATAGATCTTAAGAGTGGGTACCACCAAATTAGGATTAGGCCAGGTAACGAGTGGGAGATTGCCTTCAAGATGAAAAATGGTCTTTATGAGTGGTTGGTAATGCCTTTCGGGCTTTCTAATGCTCCTAGTACTTTTATGCTTGTTATGACTCAGGCACTTATGTCTCATATAGGACGATTTTAGTTGGTTTATTTTGATGACATCCTTGTGTATAGTAAGTCTAAAGAGCAACATGTGGATCACTTTTCTTAGGTTTGTTCCGTTCTTAGGAAGGAGATATTGTATGCTAATATGAAAAAGTGCTCATTCTTTGTTGATAAAGCTTCTTTCTTAGGTTTCATTGTCTCCTCTGTCGGGGTTTCTACCACCTCCCCGAAAATTCAAGCCATTATAGATTGGGCTGAATCTACATCTATTCATGATGTTCGAAGTTTTCATGGGATAGTCTTTTTCTATTGCTGTTTCATCAATGGTTTTAGCACGATCATGGCTCCTTTAATAGAGTGTATGAAGGGAGGTGATTTTAAATAGATAGAAGTTGTTGCTAGGGCTTTCAGGGCTATAAAGAAGAAAATGACGGAGGCCCCTGTTATGCGCCTTCTGGACTTTTTTAAGGTGTTTGAGGTAGAGTGTGATGTTTTAGGCGTGGGTATAGGTGGTGTCCTTAGCCAAGATCATCACCCTGTTGCCTATTTTAGTGAGAAGTTAAGTGAGGCCAAGCAAAAATACTTTACCTAGACAGGGAATTATATGCGGTAGTACAGGCTTTACGGCATTGGCGCCATTACCTACTTCCTCAAAAGTTTGTACTCTACTTTGATCATGAAGCCCTACGATATCTTAACTCTTAGAAAAAGCTTAATTAGAGGCATGGTCGTTGGAGTGAGGATTTACAAGCCTATTCTTTTGTTTTAAAACATAGGAAATGAGTTGAGAATCTAGCCACTGATGCATTAAGTAGATGCATTTCATTGCTAATTGCCATGAGTGTCAAAGTCATAGGATTTGATAGGCTTAAAGAAGAAGATTACGTGCCATGCCCTGACTTTAAAGACATTTATGTGCTTATGTTGGAGGACCAATCTAACCCTTCTAGTGACTTTTGTCTTCAGGATAGTTTCCTCTTTAAAGTTAATAAGTTATGCATCCCTAGGACATCCGTCCGTGATTTCATAGTTTGGGAGATTCGTCCCATACAGGTGGTCTCGTTGGTCATTTTGAGCGTAATAAGACTATAGAAGAAGTTGAGTATCAATTTTATTGGCCTAGCTTGAAACGGGATGTGGCTAGAATTATTAGTCATTGTCGTACTTGTCAGTTGGCTAAACAAAAGAAACAAAACATTGGCCTCTATACACCCCTTCCTGTCCCTAGCTGTACATGGCAAGATGTGAGCATGGACTTTGTGCTTGGTCTTCCTAGCACTCCTAAAAAGCATGACTCTATTTTTGTTGTTGTGGATCATTTCTCCAAAATGGCCCACTTTATTCCTTGTAGTAAAACCTCTAACATTTCTAGGATTGCGTGGTTGTACTTTGATGAGATTGTCAAATTGTATGGCCTTCCTAAAACTATTGTGTCTGATAGGGATGTATGCTTCGCTGGTCATTTTTGGAGGACCCTGTAGCATCTGGTGTGTACTAAATTGAACTTTTCTGCATAGTCAATCGTAGTTTAGGAAACCTTTTAAGATGCTTGGTTAAAGAAAACCCTAAGAACTGGGATCTGATCTTCCCTGTAACCCAAGTGGCCTATAATAGCTTTGTCAATAGATACTCAAGAATCAGTCCATTTGAGGTTGTGCATGATTACAAACCCAGGAAACCATTCGACTTAATTCCCATGTCTCTGTATTCCCTAGTGTCTGACTGCTGAGTCATTTGTACAACAGTTACATGACTTGTATATTGAGATCAACAAACAACTTGAAATGAGTAATACATCTTACAAACTTCGAGCTGACATAAAAGACTTATTGAATTTAATGTTGGGGATTTTGTTATGGTCCGAATTCGCTCGGAACGGCATCAATCTACGCGTGGTTCCAGATTGCATCCTAGTAGTGCTGGTCCTTTCAAAATTTTAAAACGGGTGGGTTTAAATGCTTATGTTATTGATATTCCACCAAAATTTGGTTTTAGCTCTACATTTAATGTTGAGGACCTAATAGCTTATAAAGGCCAAGTTGTTATCAAATGAGGCTAACCCTGAGCTTGTACCTTTTCTAGCCGATCTTATCCATGATTGTGTTGAACCTAGCCTTGAACCTGATTATGAGCTTGATTTTGACCCTGAACCTATTTCCCTACCTATACCAATCCCTGTTACTTCCACATGCATAGATAAAATTGATGCTATTATAAGTGACCAAGTTGTTTTTACTAAGGAAGAAGCAGTTCAACCCTATATGGTTCATTGGGTGGGTTTACCTGATTCAGATTGTACTTGGATTTCTGGTGATACCTTGCGATGCATTGATCCTGATTCCTTGGAGTTCTATCTTAGTTAGCAGAATCTTCTTTTACCGACAGTGAGCCATGCTAGGTTTAGATTACCTCCCACGTGCGTTTGCAAGCATCGGAGGAAGGTAGTACAGCACCATAGCTTGTAGCTAGATGATTGACTGACAACATCCTTGGTTTAGTTTCACTTGACAGAGCCGAGTTCTTCTCAGTCCTAGAGAGTTGATGAGGATGTCAGTCATATTCTTTTATTATTATTTTATTTATTTATTATTATTATTATTTTTATTTGATTTAGGAAGCTTGTTTAGAGTAGAATTTCTGATTTTGATTTTGACTTTGTAATCTTGATTCAATCTTATCTTGTGTTATTTTTTTAGGGTTTGTTAACCTATTTAAAGGATGGAGTTATTAGGTTTTTACAGACTTGATTATTGAATTTTATTGAGACGGCTGTGTTTGCCTAATTTCTTCTCTCTCTTCTCTAGTTTTCTTCTTCTTCTTCTTCTTTTTCTTCTCTTCTTCTTCACCTTCTCTCTTTATTTATTTTTCTTCTATGTTGCTTTTAATCTTTGTGTTCAACATCAATTAGCCAGTAGAAACGAAGATCAAACAAAAGGAGTATTTAATTTTTTGCGAATCAATAAATCACAGATCAAGTGGCAATCAACTTCCATATGCTTGGTGTGCTCATGAAACACTGGATTGTTGACCATGAAGATGGCGACCTAATTATCACAATACATAGTCATAGTTACAGGAACATTAATGCCAAAATTGTATAAGAGAGATCGAACCAAGAGCGTCTCAAAGGTAGTAGGAGTCGTAGTGCAGTACTCAGTTTTTGCATTAGAATGATCAACTTCTTATTTCTTATTACGCTAAGTAACAAAGTTATCCCCCACAAAGGTAGAGTAACCTGACATTGAACAACATTCGTCAAACTCCTTGCCCAATCAGCATCACTATAACCGGTGATAGTAAATGAGGAAGATGGGCGATAAAGAAGACCATGAGTAGGAGTGTTTCAAATACATTAGGATACAACAGACAGTTTTAAAGTGAGGAATACGTGGAGCAAGCATATATTGGCTGACTATACTCACTGCATAATTAATATAAGGTCGAGTGATTGTGAGACAAATAAGTTTTCTCATCAAGTGCCAGTAGCGGTTCACTTCAGAGCTCATCGAAAATAGTATCCAACATGGTAGAAGGGTCCACGGAGTACTAGCTGGACAAGCACCTAAACGATTAGTTTTCGAAAGTAAATCTATGACATATTTACGCTGGTAAATAGAAATCTCATTGGAAGAGTGCACAATAGAAATTCCCTGGGAAGAGCTTATAATCTCAAGTCCTAGAAAGTATTGTTAGCCTCCAAGATCCTTAGTGTAAAACTGAGTAGCGAGATGTTTTAAGGCCACAATGCTCAGAAGCATCATCACCAGAGATGATAATATCATCCCATACACAACTAAGATGATAGTGCTTGAAGAAGTATGATGTATAAAGATAGAATGATCAGCCGAAGAGCTTGAGTAACCATCACCACTAAGAATAGAGCTTAACTGGTCAAACCAAGTTCGAGGAGATTGTTTTAAGTCATAAAGAGCACGCTACAATTGATATATGATATGCTCACTACCTGGGGGTTGATCCATATGGTCTTCTTCTTGAAGCTCACCATGGAGGAAAGCATTCTTAATGTCAAGCTGATGTAAAGACCAATGACGACTGGCTGCCCGACAAGCAAAATTCAAATAGAATTCAGGCGAGCAGCAGGAGAAAAGGTCCTAGTGTAGTCCGCACCATAAGTGTGTATATTCTTTAACAACTAAACGAGCCTTAAGGTACTCAACAGATTTAACTGGAATGTACTTAATAGTGTACACCCAGCGGCAACTAGCAGTCTACTTGCCAGGGGGAAGTGAGTTCCCACATCTGATTCTTATGGAAAGCATGCATTTTTTTTTATCCCTAGTGTGTTTCCATCCCAGAATAAATAAAGCCTGTATATGAGAAGATGGAAGAGACATAGAAGCCAAAGCACAAACAAAAGAGAAAAGTCATGGGGGTAAGACACATGATTAATAAGGAGATAAAAAGTGCAAGTATGCTTACCTTTCCTTGAGGAAACAAACAAGTCAAAAGAAGTAGGTATCTCAGACGAGAGAGAAGAATCAATTGGGGAAGTAAGAATAGCCTTCCTATCACGATCATGCTGGTACACCCTTGGCAAAGGAGCAAAGGAATGAAAAGTAAAAGTAGTAGTAGGATTGTTTGACTGAGCTGGATTGGATATAACATGACATGGATATACTAATGTGGCACTTCTCGAAATAGATTTGGAGATGACATGGGGAGTTGCCAATAAATAGTTATATATTTTATATGGATATATGAAAACAATAACTATATATTTATTTTTAATATACACATTTGGGTAAAATTTCACATTGCTCCCTTGAGTTTTACTCGGAACTCCATTTTAGGGCCCTTTTGTTTAAGGACTTGAACTTTTAATTGGTTGTAATCTCCTCTCAATAACTATTTTGTCTCTGCACTCAAAGTTGCTAAAATCAAGATTTCCCTAAAAATTGGTGGATGGTCCAAAAAATCGAATTACAAAATCGTAAGATTTTGCCCAATACTTTTAACGAGAAAACCTAGTCTATTGTGCTACAGTTTTTCATTTAGGTCTTTGATTTTTTTATGATAAGAATTTTATTAATAAGAGAATATAGCAAAGACATGTATCAAGAAAATATAATATACAAAAAATTACTCATATCAACAAAATGAATTTTCAAGTAAGTTCACAGAAGATTCTATATATGGTTTTTATACTCCCTTTACCCAATTACACAATTGAAACATTTAAAGTTAATGGTGTAACTTATACAATTGATATTAAAATACTGACTTTGTTTTATCTTAATTTTTTATTGGAGTTGAAATGTGTTTGTAATATTTTATTATAGGTCTCTTGGTTTTCATCGTAACTACTATATTTAATTTATGATAGTTAGTTTGATGGAACAATGCACATGGTCATCAATTATTATAACATAGGAAATAATAGTGTTATATAATCAAAAATAAAATCTATACACACACACACAAAAGTAACAAGTAAAATAGTTGTAGCCTATCACTTGAAAAAAACCATAAAGGTCTATCTTATTTGACAAAATTACATAAAAGGAAATCACTTAATTTTTAAAATCGGTCAAATTGCTTGTAAAATTGAGAGTTTATTGATTTTACGCCCGAAAAACTAGATTTAACTATTTTATACCTATTAAGGTTTTACATAAGATTGAACAAGTTTTCTCATTTTAATAACTTAAAATCGCAAAATTTTAACATTTAGATTGAGATTTTAACAACATTGTATGCATTGTCACCATTAACTGTCTAAATTTTAGGAGCAAAATGATGATTGAGGGTCGAAATTGCAAATATTTAAAAGTTTAGAGTCTTAATTGTTAAAAAACAAATGTAGGTAATGAAGTGTGATTTCAAGTAAAGCTTAGGGGTTCACAATAATTAGAAGTCATGTTTCCAGAAGTCATGTTTCCATTGCATACATTAGCAAACAATTGTGAGCAAAAAGTTGAAATTATCTATTTTAGAAAGCTATATATATAAATAAATTGCTAGTTTTGAGTTTTAGTATTTTTAAATTAAAATAAAAAAATAATGGATGAAGGACTAACAATTGTGAATTTATATTGTTTTTATTTTATTATTTCATTTCAAGTTTTTTCTTCAATGCAATGTGTTTCATTTGTCCAGAAAAATTAAATTATAAAATTTCTGTGCCCCACTAGTTAAGATTTTGTTTGCGTATATGTATATATCATCAACTGCACGACCATGTTTTGGATTTTTTTATTTTGGATCTTAGTCTTGCATTTGAATCAAGTTTAAACTTTGTTTCTTCATGCTAACTGGCTCATGGTAGTGGAGTTTTGTCTTTTGTGCATGTTTGATTGCTTGCTTTTTTCTCTTATGATGATATTTATTATTCTGGAGTATGTACCCTTCCACTTGAGGGCCTTACATTTTAGTGAGGTCAGTAATATTTATACTTACAATTTTTATATGTTAAAATAATACTTCATATTGCCGCAAATTTTCTTTTCTATGTGTAGAAGAAGAAGAAGAATTAAAAACCATAGACAGACTAGCTACAATGGTTCAATTTTTTAGACATGCTAGAATTTGCATTGCTTATGGTGGTAAATTAACATGGAGATCTCCCCATAGGAATTTTATTACATTTTCATGTGCTAACGAGTCCTATATAGGAATAAGCTCTACAACTGCTATGCTTCTGGCATGATAACTTTTCTCATGTTAGCTAACTCCTTTCAATATAAATCCTTAATGCTTAATCAATTCGTTAGCAAGTTTATTCTAGCTGTGTGGTTCTAACTGGGCATAACAGTTGGTCAGAAGATTGGTTTTGTGCAGGATCAGTCTCATTGTACAGACACCGGTTTCAGTACTGTTGAGAATAGGGACAAGCCGTTGCTTTTAAAAGAACTTAAAAGATTATGGGAAAAGGATGATCCAGATCTTCTATGGGAGAGGGGTGAGTATGATGAATCAAACACACTGTTGTTAGATGATTCTCCCTACAAGGCCTTGCGCAACCCTGTAAGTTAATCAGTTCTTCTTTGCTCTTCTTGTTCTGTTCTCAATTTCTTGTTTTTGTTTCAAGAGTTGCTCTATTCTGTCGTGATGCTATTCTCGTTTCAAGATTTGCTCTATGCTGTCATGATACTATTCTTACTCGCCTTGTTTTCTCAAATTACTTAGCCACACACTGCAATCTTTCCCCAAACATACAAGTACAAGGATGAAAAAGATAATTCGTTAGGTGAGTCACACTCAACTAAATTGCAAATTTCCTCTTTTGATGATGTCAGATGCTCCATCAGATGGTATATCAAATAATGTCTTCGTGAAGATTCATGGGTGTTAGTGTTGCTTTTAATTTGATAGTGGATTCTCTGAATGTTTCTGTCTACCATTACATCTGTGAAAAATTGCTCTCAAGTATATACTCTTTTTCATCATCGGTTATAATAGTTCTCCAGAATTGCACATAAACAGGCTATACTTTGATACTTGGTCAAAGCCTGATAGTTGTAAAATGTTGGAATGAGTCAGGCTTAATTTTATATTTATGGCATTATAAAAGTAAACGGAGTCTATTTTTTCTTTTTTACTTGTATATGATCGTATCCTTTATTTCTAATGTATGGATTGTCTGGTGTATAATCTTGAATATTAGACTTGTCACTTCATCCCTGCATGCAATCGTTTTGGGTCAGTTTATCGTAATCCATCATTGTTGTTAAAAATTCATCTATGTGGCCATCTGCTACGAGTACACGATTTAAAATTTTCACAATCTTTATTTCGTGATTGTGAATTTTCAATCCTCTTAATTGACAACAGGACCTGGTGGTGATCTTCGGGCTTACTTGGAAGGATTAGCATTGGCTGACAATGTTCAAAAGTATGTAGAGCTCAATCCGTTTGGTCAACGTGCTATCTCGGAAACAAATTTATCTTGGAAGTTCTATCTTAAGGTTCTCAATACCATGCCACCACCTCATCCCTAGAAAGAAGCAGAGCTGAGGATTTTGATTTTTCGGATTGTCAGTAAAAAGATTTTGCTTGATGGATATTCTTGGTAGTCAAAACTGTTGGAAGAACTCCATGTTCTTTTTAATAGATTTGGACTTCATGCATGTTATTACTGCAGTTTCTACACAAGCAGAAAGTCATTTCCTTGTGGTATAGTATGTTTTTATCACGAGATAGATAGGTCGTTTATACCAGACTTTGATACGTTTAATTGCTAGTTGAATAGTTTAGGCTGTTTCTTTATTTTCTCTCTGCTTTTTTTTTTTTTTTGGAATTTAAGTTTATTATTATTATTATTATTATTGGTAACAACTTAGTAGCAGTAATCAGTATGTAATTTGTCTGCACTACGACATAATAGCAAAAATATTCATCCTGATATGACGTAATAAATATTTGTGTTTGAATTTTTTTGCCGGTGATTGCATTTCTGTTAAATGTAATGTCTTTTACTGACTTTCGGGAAGTGTTTATCAGTATCATGCCATTTTTTCGTGTGTAGCACTAATGTTGGAGATCTCAAAGGACCATTCTAATGTGTCTTCGGCTACTAATGACTGTCGAGCCACAAAATATGCTGAATGTATCAATTGTTGGAAGTAGCAAATGCGTCTCCATTGATGAAATTAGTAGAACTAAAAAGGCAGTTCATAGGTCGAGATTTCGAGTCATGTGATCACACCTTCCCCTTTTGGCTTAGGTGACAAGATTAGACACAGCATGACAATTCAAGACGAACATGTTAATTTGCATTTGACATGAATTAATTTCACAAATCTCTGTATATGG
>QLOD02000033.1:17798151-17810235 GCA_003260245.2 Sideroxylon spinosum
AAAATTCGAGATAGATCTCGACGAAGGACGTACCCTCTTCAGTAGGCTGACCCTAGCCTGGGGGCAGCGGATTGTCTTGTCCTCCTTTAACTCCTAAGGACAAAACTCCCAGTCATTGTTGAACAGGTAGAAAAAGTTCTCCTTCCAGCGCTTGATAGAGAAAGAACAATAGACCACCAAGTTGAACTTCTCTGCCCGAGCTACAAAGTAGTACCACCCACGGCCAGCCACCACAACCCTATAGCAATGGACGAACTCGTTCGCCGAAATCTGTTCCCCCGTCAGCGATTTCCAAAGGACGGTGCAGTCGACGGGGATTTTCCAACCATTTGGCGTGAGTTGGGCAGGGTTCAAGCTCAGCCAGGCTAACACTTCCGTTATTGGCCGAGCCAATGGGAATCGAAGCCCGCTCGCCAGGGTGGCTTCATATACGATCATGACCCCAGGAGTAGTTGGAGAGCATGCCGTGTCCCCCGGGGCAGGCCACTGGTAGGATAGATTCTTCGACGGCTAATCTAACTTCAATACCGTACGAGGTCTATTCTTATCAAAGGTCGAATGGATCTCAGTACAATCAAGATCCGCCATTCCTCGGGCTAGACATAGAAGTTTCCTCAGGTTGTTGGCCTCAAGGGTTTGAAAGGGGACCTTGGACCGATGTCTTAGAAAGGTGAGGAACCATTGCCCCCGAAGGGGTAACGTCAGAAGAAGAAGACTCATCCCCCTTCGAGAGTATACGACGACGACGAGTAGACATTTTAGGAGAGACTAGGTTTTGTAATCTAACTTGATAAAATTCAAATATTAAATAGGTTGCGACTGATTTGAGAAAGATAGGGTTCCAAGTAAACTCTACGGTAATAGGAAGTCTGTGTGCTCTCTGGTAATAGTAAAGGCTACGAAAAAAACCAAAACATAAAAGAGAAAGAATGACAGATAGTAAGACAGCGTGCTAGGAAAATGAGAGAACTCACAAAGAAAGCTTACGAGACTCGAAAATCGCGAAGCGGGAAAAATACACAGGTAGAGAGGTGAGTCGTATTTTAAGGAAGGAGATTTCAAAATGCACAGTCAGGATGAAACCACGCTTCGCAATCAGGAAAAGACATGGTTTGTAAGCGAATCAGAAGATGTCTCTTAATAACATATGGCAGGTAGAGGGAACGACACAGGTTTACAATACCCATGCACCATGACGGCAACGGGGGTGCAATAAATACACACTAAAACCAAAAACGCAGTGTAACCAAAAAAGATTGCCTTAGGCTTGGCATCAGACCTAGGGAATCGGGGGCAATTGATGGAACGGATTCCTGAATCTCGATAAAATGACAAAAAGACCCCTTAGTGAAGACGCTGAGTATGGAGCGAGTTAGCCAACCAAGCTAGGGGAAAGGGGTATAGCCAGGACGAGCTCCTCTACCCAGGTCAGTAAGTACCGAGCTAGACATGGGAATGTGGACACTGTTACCTTCGTAAGGAAATTCCATGATTATCGTTTGGCTCACCAGTTTAGCGATAATATGGAAATCTGCGATCAAGGCAAATCTTTCCATTTTTCTCTCTCCTATCAATAAAATCACGACAAAATGGGGAAGACGCGGCGATTTGTTTATATCCAGAGAATTAGGGCATCTGTATAAGAAAATGGTGAATGGTCCCAGAAAAAGGTATGCAATTCAACCTTACCCTGATCTTGCAAAACCAAGTTTCGGTCACTAACTTGATCGTCGGAGATTCTTTGGCAAAAACCACACTGGTGTCGAGGGCACAATCGTCCTGTGGTAGTGGATTGATGTTGCGACCTGAGGTATAAAATTTCAGTATCATTATATATTATTAACAACTCAATTGTAACAATCCTCAATGAAAGGACACATTCTTACTTTACCGATATTGTAAAAGTTTGATTGTTATAATTAGAACTATATAAATTAAAGGAAATGCAATGAAAACTATATGGGTAATTACTATAATTTATCAATTATTAATTTATTTTATTGATATCTTTTAACCATCAGTAATCATTCACAAGCTAAAGAGGTATGTAAATAATTTTTAAAATTCTATAAATTATTTGAGTAATTTTACTTTTATATTTTTATTTTTCTTATATATTCCTTAACTACTTTTGCTTATTTTTTTAAAGTACTTTTTAATTACTAACATTCATTTAAGTGATATTTTTTAATTACTTCCTAATTATTCATTACTTAATTTAATTAATTTATTCACTTTTTTTAAGGTTTCACGAACTTCACCCAGATAAGTTTATTTGATGTTAAATAATACCTGCTTTGTACAATAATAGGGATGATGTATGTTTGATGCTGTAAACAATAACAATCATAATAGTAATTATTTTTATTTGGACCCACAAGAATAAATTAATTACATGAGAAGATTGAATTTGAGAAATCAGTACTAGAGGTCATATCCCAGGTTTTTAGTTCCCTTCTCCCACATATTTCAAGTACTTTCTTAATTCCATTATTATTGACCGAGTGTTTGAAGAAAAGGCACTGAGGGGTGAAAAGAAGGCACTTGTGCATTTTTCAGATGGTGTGGTTTCTTTCCTGTCTTCCTGTCATAAACTCGCCCTGTCTGCGTCTTTAGACTTGATTTGAAAAGAATTAGCTTCACTTTTTTTCTAATCTTTCTTTTATACTAATGTAACACGAATCCAAAAAAATTATGAAAAAAAAAGAAAAAAAAATAACTAAAAGGAGAAAAGCTAAAATAATACCAAAGAAGAATTGAAGCAACCCTTAATTTCCCTGTTATCTCATAGACTTAACTGACAAATCACATGCTCACGCAGGCATTTCCAGGCCCACCCACATAATGATCCCACATGGAACTGGTAGTGTGAGAAAAGGCCTGCAGGACATCTGACCCCCACACTCCTCTCTCTCTCTCTCTCTCTCTCTCTCTCCCTAGTTCAGGATAAAAAAAACTGATACTGAATTTTTTTAAATATTTTATTTTTGCCAACTCTCACTCTCATATTGATTACATGATTACATCTGTCCGTTCTTTCAGTCTATGACACACCATCCAATTACAATCTCTTCTAGGCTGTCTTCCTCTTTTTTCTATTTTGTTCTCTGAAGAAAAACAGCAAAACATCTCCTCTGGGATCTGCAGAGATTCCTCTTAGTTATGCTTTGGTATTAGTTTTTGGGGGAGTTGAAGATAAAGTTGCAGATTGCAAAATGGGTATTGGGTGTCCCCTCCTATTGTTTTGGTTCTCAGAAGGGCATGGTCTGCTTTCTTCTGTCAAAGGCGATATAAACTGATAAAAGTTCATTTGTTTTGTTGCTGTTTTCTATTCTTCTTCTTGTTTGTTTTGTTTTTTTAAAGTTATTTAATTTTGAAAGATGTTGGGCAAATTTGTGGAAACCCTTGGAAAGAATCTATATAACATCAGAGGAAGCATTGGGATTTTGGTGGAAAGAGGAGTTCCGGTCTAATAGGTATAGGAAGAGAGCCAAATTGTATTGTTTTTGAGGCGTTGTAGCTGGAAAAGTGTGGGATTTGGAAGATAATTGTGTCTTTGTGAGTTATGTTCATGTTTCTGGCGATAGGTTTTGAATGTAATGTCATGATTATGGCTAGTGATTATAGATTGTAAGGATTCAGGGTTGAAAAAAGCTTTGACTAGTGCAAATATTTCGAGGGAAAGAAGAAAGAAGAGGATTAGGATTTGGTTTCTGGGCCTACCTCACTTGGATTGGGATCCGGGTAAGGATTGTGAGCTATCCAAAAGTATAGATTCTCAGTTTGGTTGACTAGACAACTCTCTTATAGTTTATTCATGAAGCATGGATTGCATTGGGAAAGCATGTTTTGTAATTATTGAAGACAGTTTGCATTCTATGGAAATTGAGTTTGAAGTTCATTGTATTGAAGGAAGAATGATTGAGGTCTAGGAAGCAAGGATTGAAAAGTATTCAGGAGAGGGGCAAAAATGGCTGCAAAACTTTTACATTCGTTGACAGATGACAACCCAGATTTGCAAAAGCAAATAGGATGCATGACTGGGATCCTCCAACTCTTCGATCGTCAAAATATCCTCACTGGTAGGCGCATCAGTGGCCACAGCCCGAAGAGGCTGCCTTCTGGTAATCCTCTAAATGGAACATTGCTTATTCTGATTTCCTTTCCTTCGTAATTTTCAAAGGTGAATGTTCCTTAAATTGTTTGGTTAAAGATTAATTACCTTATTTCATTTGATAACTTGTTTGTATATGTGAGACTAATCTTGAATTGATCTTTCTTAAGTAGTATTTTTTTTGTTCTTGGTTATGTGACTTTTTTATTTCATATTTTAATGGAGCAGGTGAGTGCTTTTAACTTAATTTTCATTACAGCTTTAGTGTGATATCTTCAATTTCCCTTTCTATGGCAGAGTACAATAAGTGGTTCTGCTTTTACATATTTATACTTTGTTTCCTCTACTTTTTGGATGCATTCTTGTGTACCATTTTCCATCTTATTATATCCTCATCAACTATTTCTCCTTTTTTTCTTTTTTCCTTTTTTTTTTTTTTTGTTTTTTTTTTTGTTTTTTTGTTTTTCTGTAGATAGTTCCCACTTCAACACGGGCAATTTTGAAACAGAGTCTAATAAAATATACCATCAGCCAACAGCAAAGGTAAGACCCTTTAATGCCTTCTTTTTTTTTTTTTTTAAAGAAATTCCCAAAATATATAAATATGCAAACACAAACATATGCATTATAAAGTACTTATGCTGCTATGCATGCATTTCCACTTTGGGAGAAAAAGGAAGAGAGGGTTTTTTATCTTTTCGTGGTTTTTTTTTTTTTTTTTGGTTTCGGGGGGTGGGGGTGGGGGGGAGGGATAGGAAGGGAATGAAATTGAGGTACCTCCATAACACAGGTTTTCTTTCGCCCCCCAATTTGTGGTCTAACAGGTGCATAAGGGAATGGCAAAATTTTTTTATCTGTGTTTTATCTATCTTGTCCTTGGTATTTTGAACATTTTCACTGTTCCACAAATAAATATGTTCTGAAGGATATAATGGTATTTTTAATCATCATTTTTTTTAAGCTTACCCAACATTCGCCCAAACACCTTCTCATCTCTTCCAACCTCTAAAAATTGATTAAGCTTCCTTCCCTTCCCCTCCCACTCTCCCAAGCAAAAACTTACTTTTGTACCTAGTTAAATCCTTGCTAAGGATTGAGCTGACAATACAAATGTTCATTTTCATGAATACTGTCATGTGAATAATGAATACTTTATATATGATTTTGTACTTAAATGCTAAATACCTGCAGAATTCTAAATCACCATAAACTCGAAATATTCACCAAGTTTTTTCCAGAATGCTTTTGTATCATGAGTTCATTGTTATATTTATCCTGTTCAAAACGTAGGTCGAATTTTGTTATGTAGGGTTGAGTCCAGTGGCGTACTTAGGAATTTGGGTGAGCGTAAACCCAAATTACGAGTAAAATTTTTAAATTTTAAATAAATAAGATAAAATACAAAATATTATACATTGTTACCAAATACATTGTCACTTTTCTACTTTGTCACAATAATTTGCTTCATTCAAAAATTATTAAAAATTTTTACCAAATACATAAAAATTACCAAAAATTACTAAATATTGTCAAAAAGTTGATAAAAATTGTCAAAAATTTTACCAAACATCCAAAAGTCATAAAAAATTACCGAAAATTACTACTCCACAAAATACATCAAAATTTATAATTAGTAACTTTTGATAAAACAATATCAAAAATTACTAAAAGATGTCCCTTCAATTACACCCAAAATTTTTTTATAAATATTTATATTTTTTTTATATCAAATAAATTCCATTTTTTTTTTAGAATCTAGCATAGACCTTCGCCTATGCTTGCCTGTTTCCCAAATGCTAATAATGTACTTCCATCTTTTCTGACCTTGATTTTTAACTTTAATTTTTTCTGTTCTGAATTTGTCCCTGTAATTTTCTCAAACCTTAGTTTGGTGCTGGTTCTATTTCATGTTATTTTGTTTTCTAAAACTCTGATTTGTAATTCACTTGCAGGAAAAAAATACCATCAAACATGTGAATGAGAAACAAAGGCTCTCCACAGAATCGTCCCGAGCCTCCTTTTCATCTTCCTCCCGTTCTTCTTCCTTCTCTTCTATTGACTGCAACAGAACAGCTCAACCAGAACCCGTGTCCTTTGACCGAATGATTTTTCCTGAAACTCCTTCAAGGGATCCTACAATGAGCCAGTCCAGTGCCGCCCCAAAGTTTGGACGGCAATCCCTTGACCTCCGAGATGTAGTGAAGGACTCCATGTACAGAGAAGCTTGGGGGCTATCAATTAAAACTACGTCAAAAGAGGAATCAGCAGATCAAATGGTGAAGCATAAAGATACCTCGAGGCCACTGCAGCTGTCCAAATCTGTTGATGGATCTTCCTATGTGGCCATCAATGGAAAACAAAATTCACCTGCTGTTCTCAAGGACACTCTTAGAGTTCTTGCCAAACTTCGAGAAGCACCAAGGTATTTTAATGAAGGTGGGGAGCGCTCAAGATCCTCACGTGAATCAAATTACACTTCTCCGTTTTCACATCCAAAAGATGCTTCTCGGTTTTCTTGTGATGGAAGGGAACTAAACCATCTCTCCTTCGAATCACGAGATGCTTTCAAATCAACTCCTAAGCATAAAGAGCTTCCAAGACTTTCACTGGATGGTAAAGAGGGTTCAATGCGAAGTTTCGATTCTGACTTAAAATCAAACTTTCTGTTCAGAAATTCGCAGAGGGATGTTGGTAATTTCAATGGTGGGGTCCCGGGTCTGCAGCAAACATCTGATGCTCAGGCACGACCTCCCAGTGTTGTAGCAAAGCTAATGGGCCTGGAAACATTGCCAGACGCTGCCTTGGCATGTGGTAGTCAGATAGGGTTGATCAAAACTTGTCCCGTTGAGGATTGTCATCCTTTCTCAAGGTCGTTAAAATCTAATGATTCATGCCAATCAATCCGAACATCAAATTCTTCGAGGAACTTGAGGAAGGAACCGTCTTCACCGCGCTGGAAAAATTCTGAATCCCTCATGAAACCCATTTCAGCTTCAAAGTTTCCAATTGAACCAGCACCATGGAAGCAGCTAGATGGAAGACGTGGTTCTCATAAACCAGCTCTTAGGCATCAAAAAACTCCATCAAGGGCAACTAACTCCTTCCCTTCAGTGTATTGTGAGATTGAGAAAAGGTTGAAGGATCTAGAATTCACTCAATCTGGAAAAGATCTCAGAGCTCTTAAACAGATACCGGAAGCAATGCAGGCAAAGGGGCTCTTAGAGGCCAGAAGAGAGGGGCAAGATCCTAATTTTGCAACTCAAAGAGATCCCAAGCCAAGTTATACGAGTTCAAATTTAAGTCCTAGTTTGGTAAACCAACAAAAGCCACATAGCGATCGTGTTAATAATTCCAGAAACAAGGGAGCAAATTCATTAAAGACTCTTGCATCCCCAATTGTGATCATGAAACCGGCAAAACTTATTGAAAGATCTTGTGTCCCTGCTTCTTCAGTAATCCCAATAGTTCGCTTGTCAGCTCTCCCTAAAATAAGGGATGGTGAATTTGCAGATAGCAGAAAGAGTTCAGTCAATAGAGGAACATCTAAAGAACGCATTCCAAAAACCAGTTGCATAGAAAATGCCATCACTTCCACTGATAATAAGAGAACCAATAACAGAATTTTGACATCCACACAAAATTCATCTCGGTCTCATCAGTTGCCCAAAGAGAACAGCGCAATCCCAGTGAAGAGCTCTGGATCTGTGTCCCCAAGATTGCAGCAGAAGAAGCTTGAGTTGGAGAAGCGATCTCGACCGCCCATCCCTTCTGATTCCAACAAACCAAGAAGGCAACCCAACAAGCAGCAACCAGATTCAGGTTCTCCAGGAGGGAAACATAGGGCAAAACCTTCGAACTTGCAGCAAATTGACAGCCAGTCCAGTGAGAGAAGAAGCGAATCTAGGAATTTGAGGTCCCATGAGGATGATGTTTCAATGCAATCAGATAGTCAAAATGTCTCGGATGTAGGGATGGACACAGAAGGCACTAGTTCAGAATGCTGTGCTGAGGCCAATGGTAGCCAGAGTCCGTCCACGAAGGCTGCCAAGTACTCAGTTTCTGGCTTAGTACAAAAGGTGGGTGATTGGGATATTATTTTTTTGAGACTATTCTTATCAAATTAGTGACCATTTTGATGATTTTATTTCAGAAATTAGTTCCAAGGTTGAGTGAAGATGGAGCATTGCCTGAATTTTCTTTAGTTGCCCCTGAGCATCCTAGTCCTGTCTCTGTTCTTGATGACAAAATATATAGGGATGATTCCCTGTCCCCTGTGAAATGGATGCTGGATGTCCTCATAGGTAGGGCTTTCCTTTGCTGAGATTATTTGGTTGCATCTGGCTGGAAAACTCGCAATGATATTTAATATTTGAATTCATGGTAAAATGATTTCATATGATTAATGAGCTTTGTTACCATGAAACCTTTCTCAAAAAGAGTTTTATACAAAATTTCAATATGCTAGGATATAGTGATTTAACCTTGACATGAGCAAGTAAACTAAATCTACATCACTGGTATCTGGGTTATCAGAAGACAATTCAAGTGGTTGGCAGTCGAAGGAATCCATTAACGATGGAAAAAATTTGTGTGGTTCTGCTGTAATTTTGGAGAGTTATAGTACCTTACCTAAATTCCCTTTGTGATTTTGTTCTAGCGTGTTTTTTATGGGAAAATCATCTCACTTTAGTTTTAATTTTGATATCTTCATATTTCTGTTACCTTCATACAAAATTCCATAATTTATGGCATATGAGTGGCATTGTAGCGAGGGGTAAATATTATTGGAAAGTGCTTCAAAAGGGAATGCTGGCTTGGTTGTAGTTGCATTTTGATATCAAAGGATAACTTAGTGATGTAGAGGAAGTGGAAAACCTTAATGTTATGTTGGGAACATGGAATTCAAAGGCAACAGAAAATTGAAGGGGAAATAGAATTACTATTTTACTTTTCTGGAAAATATCTACGCATTCTCTATCTCAACTAGAAATTGAAATACATTTTATTTTTTCCATAATTTTGCTTTAATACCATTTTTCTTCACTTCTTTTTTCTCCACAAACCCATGTTCCAAACATAGCATATGCTATGGAGAAACAGTCATCCTCTTTATCATGGTTCAGCCCATCCCAACAGCAAGCATGCTGTTCTCACATCACTGACCTAGAAAAAAATCCAATGAAATTCTACTAGTGTAGATAATTTTGTTAGTATGGCAAGTCTGTAGGAAGCTTGGAGCAAGTACTTCTGGAAATCAAATATGGTTTTGCTGTCATTATTTATGCATCATAAAGAACAATTTGAACTCTTTGTATTCCATATCTAATTTGAATGTTCTTTTAACAGATGACGCAACTATGAATTCTAGTGGAGAACAAAAGGAAACAGAGAAGGATCATATGTTTAACAGCATGGGTTTTGGCCTTAAGTCAGAGATTAATCGCAAGAAGTTAGAGAACATTGAGCACTTGGTGCAGAAGCTTAGGCAAGTGAACTCGAGCCACGATGAAGCCCACAACGATTATATTGCATCTCTATGTGAAAACACAAATCCAGACCACAGATACATATCCGAGATATTGTTAGCTTCGGGTCTCCTCCTAAGTGACCTCAACTCAAGTCCAATCTTTCAGCTCCACCCATCTGGCAATCCCATCAACCCGGAGTTGTTCTTGGTTTTGGAGCAGACCAAAGCAAGTACCCTACATAAGGAAGAATCAAGCTTCAAAAGTGTTGTTTATACGAAGGCAGCTGACAAGGAAAAGTTGCTCAGAAAGCTCATATTTGATATTGTTAATGAGATTCTCATAGGGAAGATAGGGTCAGCGGGAACTTCCCCTCAGCCATGGTTGAGGCCTAATAAACTGGCAAGGAAAACTCTCAATGCACAAAAGCTTCTGAGAGAATTGTGTTCAGAGATCGAACAGCTTAAAGTCAAGAAATCGGTTTGTGGGTTAGAGGATGAGGACGATAGTTTGCAAAGCATTGTGTGGGAAAATGTGATGCACCGATCAGAGAGCTGGACAGATTTTGATGGTGAAATTTCTGGACTTGTGTTGGATGTTGAGCGATTAGTGTTTAAAGATCTAGTCGATGAGATTGTGCGTGGCGAGGCAACTCCATCTAGTTTGCAAACCAAGCCGGGTAGCCGTTTCAGGTAGCTTTTTTGCAGAGTCTATTTCTATGTATTCTGTCATTTTTCTTTTCAAATTTCCATTTTTCCCTACAGTTTTCTCCTTGTCAATTCTGTCTGTTTTCAGTTTTCTTTTATTTTTATATATAGAAGGATTATAATTTTGTGGGCAAGAACTTAAATGTCTGGATTCTTAAGGAAATTACACGTACGTTGTTGCTTGCAGTATAACATTCATGAGAATCCAGTGTTACTATTTCAGACTTTGTTTTATGTTAATCTGGTAATTGTAATTGTCAATCTCTACCCACTAGCGAAGAACCCAATCAATCTCTATTTCATTCTGTTTTCTTTAATTTGGATTGATGAATAAACATCACTTTTGTTTTAATTGGACGACACTTTTGTTAGAATCCCAATCTTTATTTCATTCATTGTGTTTCTTTGAATGGGATGACACTCCAAAGCTGCTCCACAACCTCAAATTTATTCATGATGATGATGATGAATGAATGAATTTCTGGACAAAATTTCTAAACAAAACCAAAAATATTCTACAAAAAATAATAATAATTGTCACAAAAATAATCCAACAATGAGGACAAAAAATGACTCAGTGGGACAAGGCTTTCCTGTGTGCCGGCCGAAGCGTGACTCGGGTGGTAGACCTGGTGGTGGCAGGGCTTTCCCAATAGTCCTGTCACCACATGAGAGAGGAGTTGAGACATATAGCATCAAGGTCCGTCATGAGTAAAACTGTTATTACTTTTTTGAAATATGAAAAATTTTTGTTTTCAAAAAGAAGAATGAATAAAAAATTTCAATTTTTTTTTCTTTTTTTTTTGAACATTGGTTGAAGCTTAATTGGCCGATTTACCCGATATAACTTTTTACTTCTTCATTGTCAAGACAGTTCTTCACCATCACCACCATCGTCGTCGTCATCATTATTAGATAAAATTGCCATTACACCTCATGTACTTAAACCTATTTTTACTCACACCTCTCAACTTAATTATTGTGCGCAAATATTCCCTCTACTGTGAGGTAAAGTGACAAAACCAATAGAGACGTTGAACTTAACTGGATGTATGTTTCACGCGTGGCTCTACTATAATTATGTTACATTGACCTAGAAAAAATTATATAAATTGACCAAAATTTTTTTGATAACTCAGGGTGTCCGGGCCAGCTTATGCGCATTTCGACTAATCCCTGGGGTCCTGAAGTTAACCACCGGATAAACCTCCAGTAGCCCTGAAAAGACTCAAACTAGTGATCACTGAGGAACAAACCCAAGATTTTACCAGTTAAGCTATCCCCTCAGAGTCATATAAATTGATCAAAATACCCTTACAAATGGGTAGGAGACTCGGGTGCAAGTGATTGATGGCAACAATACAAGAGGTATTACTGCATTTTTTTTAGCATAGGGAGTGCAAGTGACTGAGGCCTTATAATTACTATATTTTACATTGACTCAAATAAATAATATATTAATCATATTTTACTCAATTTCTTTTAACAAATAACATAATTGAATTATAACTTCACATATTTTATATTTATTAAATTAAATTATTATTAATTAATCTAAATGATTAAATTAAAATGAAATATAAATTTTATTAAATTTAATTTTAAACAGTAATAAAATTAAATATTTTATGAAAATAAAAAATTAATAATTATAAATAAACTTGCGTTACCAAATGACATCGTTTCCAAATGGTCCTTAAATAATGAAATTAGTTATTTACTTAGGAGAGACAATTGAAACCTTGCAAATTGTCATATAATCAGGAGAGCCTATTGTTACTTCAACACTAAGGGGTCG
>QLOD02000033.1:17882791-17901274 GCA_003260245.2 Sideroxylon spinosum
GCCTACACTAAGTCTAAACATTACAGAACTCTGTTTTGACTATGGATTTGCCAACTTTACAATTTTGTCCCTAACAAGCTTAACCAATCTTAAGTCATTCTTAGTTTTAGAGCCTCGCTTATTCATCTGAATGCTCTAGATTGATAAGCTTTTGATTTCTAGGTCTTTGTCAACCCTAGTAGGTGTGTGCTTGCATGTTTGAATGTGTCCTAGCATGTTAAGGCATGTGCAGGTAAGTCAAAACATGTTGCATGGCATGTCAAAGCATGTACTAGCATGGTAAACAATGTCCTAGCATGTTATACTATGATGCGGGTTGATGAATGAGCATGGTAATATGGTATAGCATGATCCTAACATGGTATACATGGTAATATGACATGTGAGCATGGTGTATGATGATAATAACATGGTCAAACTTAATAGAGATGGTATGACATGATGAGTATGATATTATACATGGCCTAGCTTGATACTATGATTATATAGACAACATGGTATGACAAACTTGGTATGCCATGATAGAATAATGTTATGGCATGGTATGACCTATTAGCATGATATGGGCATCTCATTTGTACGATGTTTGGAATTTGGTAAAATTGACTAAGGTATATTTTGTCATAACACATCGAGGCATAACCTGGTATTAACTTATGATCCAAATACCTTTCATTAACAAGGAATATATATTTACGTAATTAAAAACTATTCTAATTATCCAATGAAATTGAATTGAAAAGTAACATGAAATTTTCTATAGAAAGAAATTTATACCGAACTTTAACTCCAGAGACGGAAAGCTTGGAATTCTTCCCAAAACTCCTTGAAAACACCTCCTAGTGGCTAACTATGCAGGAAAGGAAGAGAGAGGGAGCTTGGATGGGATGAGAAAAAATGAAAGGGGTGGCCCCCTATTTATAGGCATTTGTGGTGCCAAAAGGTTTGAATGTGGAATTAGACAAAACATTTGTATAACCTAGCAATCAAACTAATTGAAAGATAACAATACCAAAGTATTTTGGCAAGCAAGCGTTACAAGTTTATTTTCTAAACACAACGGTCAAAAAGGTTTGAAAAACAGAATAGATAAAGAAATTTGCAAAACGAAGCTACCAAAGATACTTGAAGAACTTGAAAATCAAACAATTTAAAATAGTAAAAATGTGAAATGTTTTTAAAACATTTTGGCAAATTTCTTTGCTAATGTAAATGGTAAAAATGATTTAAATAACATGTTAGTCAAAAAAATGTAAGCAAATAAGATTGAATAAGTAATTAGTCAAATTAGTTTGGAAAACCAAGTTAACAAACAATTTTGAATACCAAAATATGCAAACAAGTTGCAAAATGCCTTTTAGGCACAATGTTGGGTGGCTTGAAGGGATTGGGGGCTCATTTGGCCTGAGCCCCAAGCTCAAGCCATGTTCTGCGAAGTTTAAGTTTCACCTGGGAAGGTTCGACCCATACTAAGACCAATGGTACCATTTCTAGGAGCTTTTGGGCCTCCTGGGCAGTTTTTGGGTATAATTAAACCAATTAGGTTAAAATTTGATTCAATTTGGAATTCCTAAGGTTATGTTATAGATTTTTTAAAATAGTAGCTCCAAAACGGGTTAAAATGGAAAAGGGATCCGTTAATCCTTTGATGTTAGGGAATGCAGAAAACCCCAAGATAACGGCTATAGTGTATATAATTAATACAAAAAGTTTACCAATCTATTCTATGCGTACAAGATCAACCTTCAAGATCTATCTGGTTTGATCTCGACAGATCAAATTGACAAAGCTTTAGATGACTTTGATTCAACTGCTCTATCTTAACCTTCAACCTTTTGTCGTATTCCTGAAAATACCTTCCTTCTCTCTCATAAGATGGTGGGATCTCTCGGCAGTCTCTAGAGTTTCTTGTTTTTCTTCTCAGAAAAAATTAACCCTAGCTACCACCCGAGAGGGTATTTTATAGGGCTACAACAGAGACCAATAGATAAATAAGAAAAGGACTTCCTACGTAATTAAATCTCCTATCCTACCGGGTTGGGATTTAATTACGTAAATTATAATTTATTCTACTAAAGAATTATAATTGTACTCCTAATCATATTTGAAATTATATTTTTGAGCCTTTAATATTAAATACCTATTATCTCCTCACGTTAAGATTACAGATTTCCACCAATTAAATTTAATTACTAACAATCTAATTTAATTAGCTTTTTATTATCCATGAGACCTTTCCACTTAACTTATTTGATGTATTAGATTCAAAATCCACTTGCAAGATTTGATACAGTCAAAACTTATAAGCTTCTTCAAGGGAATATCATCAATCCAAATTATCAGGACGTGGATTCTCTCAACTACTAATATTCACCATATATATAATGTTATTTTCCAATACACTGAGTTTATTTACTCATATAGAATCTTACTCTTTGTGTAATCAAAGCAATAATCATCACATACACGTGTCTAAGAATACATAAGTAATCATAATAATCATAAGGTTTAAATTATTTTATAAAGTTAGTATAAAAAATTTAACTTAAGTTGGTCCAGTTCAATAGACACAAAGTGTACTAGCACAAACAGTCAGAATTAAACCATTCCTCGTAGTCAAGACAGACCTACTAAAAATCTATGCTACAGTTCTACAGATGGTGTGTCCAATTCCATCTAAAACATTGAATGATAAACTTGTATTCCAAAAGAACTGATGATATAATCTTCTATGTGTAAGCGTACTCTACACACTAGATCAAATACTCTTTGTGAATACTAGACACAAGCATAAATATAGTAAATGGCATTCATTGCTCAAAAAAATTCTTATTAAAATATAAAAAGATAAAGCAAAGCATATTTTTTAGTCTATATCTCTATCAACCTCCCACTTAGACTCAAAGTCATGCTTGTATACAACTAACTCCCATGCCCTCTACATGTCTATCAAAAACTTTAGAAGTTAAACTCTTTGTAAAAGAGTCCATCGGGTTGTCCTCAGATGCAATCTTGGTCACCAGCACGTCACCTCTCTGCACGATGTCTCGTATCAGGTGATACTTACGCTCAATGTGTTTAGCTTTCTTATGGGTCCTTGGTCCCTTCAAATAAGCAACTACCCCACTATTATCACTATAAAGTGTAATAGGTAATTGCACTGAAGTTACCACACTAAGATCCAAAAGAAAATTTCTAAGCCAAATAGCATTTTTTGCAGCCTCAGATGCAGCCACATACTCAACCTCCATGGTAGAGTCAGCAACACAAGTTTACTTCACACTCCTCCAACTAATGGCTCCACCACCCAAGGTGAACACATATCTTGAGGTTCGATTTCCTAAATTCATTATCTGATTGAAAGTCCGAATCTATATATCCTATAGGCACAAGACTATCTACATGGTAAACTAACATATAATCTTTAATCCTTTTTAGGTACTTAATTATATGTTTTACTGCAGTCCAATTCTCTCGCCTAGGGTTAAACTGAAATCTGTTAACCATGCCTATGGAAAAATAGAGATCAAGCCTAGGATGTCATCCTTAGCTTGAGACAAGCATATCATCCTTTGTTTGCGATCTCGCAAAAGCTTGATCCCTAGGATGTGACTTGCTTGTCTCAAATCCTTCATATCAAAATGTCCAGATAACCATACCTTGACTGAAGATAACACTTCCACATTCTTTCCAATGAGTTAGATGTCATCCACATATAGCACCGGGAACACCAATGTTTTTCTATCACGCTTCTTGTACACATAGGACTCATCAGGACTTTGATCAAAACCATAAGATTTAATAGCTTGATTAAAATGATTATTCAAGGATCTAGATGCCTGCTTAAGCCCATAAATGGACCTCTTAATCTTACACACCAAGTGCTCCTGGCTTTTCACTATAAAACCATCTGGTTGCATCATGTAAATACACTCGTCAAGTTTTCCATTAAGGAAAGCTGTCTTGACATCCATTTGCCAAACTTCGTAATTGATATGAGCTACAATGAATAAGAGAATCTATATAAACTTAAGCATAGCTACTGGCAGAGTCGATCCCTTCTTTTTTAGTAAACCCTTTTGCCACTAGCCTAGCCTTGAAGGTTTCCACCTTCCCGTCTGCTCCTTTCTTCTTCTTATAAATCCACTTGCATTTGATAGGTTTTACTCATTTTGGTGGTTCTACAAGATCCCAGACCTGATTAGAGTACATAGACTCTATCTCTGATTTCATAGCCTTTTGCTAAAGAATTGTGTCTTTATCCTAAAGTGCTTCATTGTAGTTACTGAGTTTAGTATCTAGTTCATAAGAGATTCTATCATATGATTCTCTAAGGAACATATACCGATCAGGTGGACATACAACCCTACCACTACGACGAGGCATAACCTGTGAGTATGTGCTAGTAGTAATATGATCTAACTCTGATCCTTGTGTACTATCAACTTGCACTAGTTCTGAAACCGAAGCATAAATGGTATCTTCTTGTATCGGTTCAGGATCAGTCCGAGTTAATATACTTCTCCCACTATGAAGAGGTAATGGAAAGTTAGGGAACTTACTTTCTTGTGGTGTTTCTTCCTGTATTATTGGTACTAAAGGAGCCAGTCTAGTTTCATTTCCTCTTAACTCTTCTAGAGCAATTTTACTTCTAGGTTTGTGGTCCATAATAGAGTCCTCCTCCAAAATCAGGCATTGGTGCTAACAATGACCTTTTGATCCTTAGGATAATAAAATAAACCACCTTTTGTTCCCTTAGGATATCCAACAAAGAAGCATACATCTGTCCTTGATTCCAACTTATCTGATTTCCCTTTCCGTACATGTGCTGGAGAACCTCAAACCCGAACATGTTTTAGACTAGGTTTGCACCCAGTCCATAGTTCTGTGGGTGTCTTAGGTACTGATTTAGATGGTACCAAGTTAAGAATGTATGCAGCTCTCTCCAATGCATATCCCCAAAACAAAATAGTTAAGTCTAAATAACTCATCATAGATCTAACCATATCTATAAGAGTCCTATAGGTTTGATTCTCTTTAGAAGAATATTTTCTCTTATATGCTCTATTATAGTTATTCACTTCACTTAGTTGCACAGTAGGAGATTAATAATATAAAGACCATCCACCAATGTATCAGAACAAATAAAATGTTTATTTTTTTAATAACAATAGAGTCATTAAAATAAACTTAATATGCATCATCAACTAACCTAGAAACTGAAATTAAATTCCTCCTAATTGAAGATACATAAAGGCTTCTTTCAATACTAAAATCCTATCTCTACTAAAAAAAAGCTATTATCTCCCACTATAACTACTGACACTCTCGTGCCATCTCCCAGAAATATGTAGATCTCCCGATCACTAAGCTGTCGGGTTTGCTAAAACCCCTACAAAGAATTACAAGCATGGTTAGTGGCTCCCGTATCTACACACTAGGTACTGGTAGATAACACTGCTAAACAAGTTTCAACTACAAGTGAATGAGATATACCTTTAGCTTGTTTCCTGGTAAGCCTACCTGGACATTATTGCTTCCAGTGACCTAGCTACTTGCAAACAAAGCACTTTCCTTTTTTTTTTTTTATTTCTCTATTAGGTTATGAAGGCTTGTGCTGTTTCTGTTTCTGAACCTTTTTCTTCTTCTTTGCATGAGACTTCGAAGAAGAATTTTTTTCAGTAACCATAGTAACTATAGGCTTCTTGATGAAACTCTCTGCTGCCTAAAGTTCTTTAAGTAGCTCTTCCAATGTATAATTCATCTTATTCATGGTATATGAACTGCTTAAAAGAAGCAGGTAGAGATTGGGGAACGATATCAACCTGGGTTTCCCCATCCATCTCCGCTCCAAGGATCTCCAATTCATTCAGAAGATTAATCATCTTTAGAACACAGTCCCTGACAAGAGTTCCTTCGGCCATATTAGTGTTCATCAGTTCTTTCATCACAATCTTCCTAGCCGCCGACTTTGATCCCCAAACATTTCTTTGAGGGTCAACATCATGTCATAACCAGTGGACACAGACTAATGCTGGTGTTGCAGAACATTTGACATAGAAGCCAAAATGTAACACTGCACCATCTTATCGGCCTTAATCTACTTCTGATAAGCTTAAGACTCCTCATCTGAAGCCCTTTCATTAGGTTCTGTGGGACAGGCCTAAGTGAGCACAAACTTGTACCCCTCTGTAGCAACACTATATCCAAGTTTCTTTTCTAATCAATGTAATTAGGACTAGTTAATTTGTTTTCTTTGAGTATCATAGCAACTGGATTAAATGTAGACATTTTAATCCTGAGAATCTTACATACATCAAATAAGATATAATGAGCAATAAATTTTGAATTCAAATTATAAATAGGGCCCCTCAACCACTGTAAATAAAAGAATTTGCTAGCAACCTAGTACATTGTGAATAGTATACCTCGATGAGAGGACGTCTACTACTCATCATTCATTTAGACAAGTAAAACCTATTAATTTTACTATACAGGCAAAAAGAAACATACCAAGTAAAATTAATTTGTTGGCCAAATTTGGTCATATAAATATTTGTAGTGACTCCGATGGGGAGGATACTGATATTTCATACCTAAGTGCATACCATCACTCAATCCTAGATCCATTGTCCTGTGGTGGATCCCTCAGATGGAGAGGTAACCCAACATTAACAATTACTAAGAATTATTCTTGGTGAGTTGGCAATTAATTTCATCTGATGGGGAGGAAGGTACTGAAGCTAACAAGTGAAATCAATTACCTCATCAATAATCAAGCAATGGGACCATGGGATTTAAATTTGATTAATTCCCTCTCCCACTTAGTTATTTAAACAATATTTTGAGGCTTTTAAAACTAGTGTTTGATTATCTAATAAATCTAAAATCTATACTAGTGACCAATATATATGCAAAATAAAATTCTTAATTCCTTTAATTTAAGAAAAATATTTTTTAAATCAAAGAACATGGGAATTTGTTTTACTATCTAGTTGCCCATATACACATTAGTCTTAGAATTTTTAATATATAAAATCAAAACAAAAACATCAAGTGATTATCCAATTGAGCATGTTCTCCCAGTTATAAACATAAGAACAAAAGGATAAATAATCAAGCATGCAACATAACCAATATAAACAAGATAAATAAAATCCCTATTATTATGGTAAAAATTCTCCACGTAGATGAAGATCCCTGTTGCACCATGATTGCCACTTTGCTTGCGAGTTTGCTCGATGATTGCCACTTTGCTTATAGAGGTCTGGGGGCTGGCCCCCAGTGCAGATCAACCTTGCCTAATGCAGGTGTGATTTGTAAAGGTTTAAGAGAAGGTGACCAACAGGGTCGGTGCTATATACAGGATTACTGTGAAGGAGTTTTGCTCCTGAGATGGAATAAAGAGTCCAACCTTTAGTAAGAAAAAGACAATTAGTGCTTAGCGCATAACTGGGAAATGGTTAACTAGTGAAATGAACCTAGTTCTAAGGTAGCACCTTATGCTTGGGAGACCAAACTCGAGCCCCCTACTTGAGCTGCTTATGTACTCTATCAAGGTATCAGGTCTACATAGCTCTACACTATGGTTTGGTTTATGATGGGACGATCAGACTCACGCCTTCTGCGCGAGCTACCTACATACTATTTTAAGGGATCAGGTCTACATAGCTCTAGCTATCTATAGGAAGGAGCCTGGCTCTGAGGATGTGCCTGTTACTCAAAAATAAATATCTATGATCTGGGTTAAGATCTTAGCTCAGTTCTTGGTGCTAATGATCTAGTTTGTGAAAGAGCCAAGGGACCTAATGTGATATGGGTGATTGTCTACCATTTGGGAAAGGAACTCAGGTCAACTTAAGAACTTAGTTTTTGGTGATGGTAATCTAATATATATGAAGGGCCTACGGGCCTAAGATGATGGGAGTTTACCATCTGGGAAAGGAACTCAACTCAACTCAAGAGCTCAACTCCTCGTGATGGTAATCTAGACTATGTGAAGGGCCTAGAGGCCTACAGTGATGGCAGTGATGCGGTTGATATGATTAGAAATGTAGGCATATTGAAAGTGATGGACAATTAGATGACAGTTCAAGGATGCACATCAGATATATCTAAGGGAATCATGCATTAGAAACCAACAACTTAACCAATCCGAAGTCATTCCTAGTTTTAGAGCCTCGCTCATTCATTTGGATGCTCTAGATTGATAAGCTTTTGATTTCTAGGTCTGTGTTAACCCTAGTAGGTGTGTGCTTGCTTGTTCGAATGTGTCCTATCATGTCAAGGCATGTGCAAGTAAGTCAAAACAAGTTACACGGCATGTCAAAACATGTGAAAACATGTGCGAGCATGGTAAACAATGTCCTAACATGTTATACTACGATGCGGGTTGATGAATGAGCATGATAATATGGCATAGCATGACCCTAACATGGTATACCTAGTAATATGACATGTGAGCATGGTGTATGATGATAATAACATGGTTTAACCTAATAAAGATGGTATGACATGGTGAGTATGATGTTATACATGGCCTAGCATGATACTATGATTATATAGACAACATGGTATGACAAACTTGGTATGGCATGATAGAATGATGTTATGGCATGGTATGACCTGCTAATATGATGTGGGCATATCATTTGTATGATGTTTGGAATTTGGTAAAATTGTCTCAGGTATATTTGGTCATAACACTCGAGGCATAATCTGGTCTTGACTTATGATCCAAATACCATTCATTAACATGGAATATATATTTACGTAATTAAAAACTATTCTAATTATGCAATGAAATTGAATCAAAAAGTAACATGAAATTTTCTACGGAAAGAAATTTATACCGAACTTTAACTCTAGAGACGGAAAGCTTGGAATTCTTCCCAAAACTCCTTAAAACACCTCCTAGTGGCCAACTATGCAGGAAAAGAAGAGAGAGGGAGCTTGGATGGGATGAGAAAAAATGAAAGGTGTGGCCTCTTATTTATAGGAATGTTTGGTGCCAAAAGGTTTGAATGTGGAATTAGGCCAAAAATTTATATAACCTAGCAACCAAACTAATTTGAAAGATAAGGATACCAAAGTATTTTGGCAAGCAAGCTTTACGAGTTTATTTTCTAAACACAATGGACAAAAAGGTTTGAAAAACAAAATGGATAAAGAAATTTACAAAACGAAGCTCTCAAACATACTTGAAAAACTTGAAAATCAAACAAATTTAAAATAGTAAAAATGCAAAATTTTTTTTAAAAAATTTTGGAAAACTTCTTCTAATGTAAATGGGAAAATTTTTTTAAATAACATGTTAGGAAAAAAATTTGCAAAACAAAGTAAGGAAATAAGCTTGAATAAGTAATTAGTCAAAGCAATTTGGAAAACCAAGTTAACAAACAAGTTTGGATACCAAAATATGTAAGCAAGTTGCAAAATGCCTTTGAGGCACAATTTTTGGTGGCTTAAAGGGATTGGGGGTTTTTTTGGCCTGAGCCCCTAGCTTAGGCTATGTTCTGCGAAGTTTGAGTTTCACCTGGGAAGGTTCGGACAATTTTGAGACCTATGGCGCCATTTTTGGGAGCTTTTGGACCTCCTGCACACTTTTTGGATAGAATTAAACCAATTAGGTTAATAGTTGATTCAATTTGGAATTCCTAAGGTTGTGTTATGGCTTTTTGGAAATTGCAGCCCTGAAACGGACTAAAACGGAAAAGAGATCGGTTAGTCCTTTGATGTTGGGGAACGTAGAAAACCCCAAGACCACGCTATAGTGTATATACTTAATACAATAATTTTTACCAATCTATTCAGTGAGTATAAGATCATACCTTCAATATCTCTGTGGTTTGATCTCGACAGATCAAATAGACGAATCTTTCAATGACTTCAATTCGACTACTTGATCTTAACCTCTAGCCTTCTGCCATATTCGTGAAAATACCTTCCTTCTCTCCCATTAGATGGTGGGATCTCTCAGCAGTCTCTAAGGTTTCTTGTTTTTCTTCCCATAAAACATTAACCCTGGTTGCCACCCGAGAATGTATTTTATAGGGCTACAATAGGGACCAATAGGCAAATAAGAAAAAGACTTCCTATGTAATTAAATCTCCTTATCCTACAAGGGTTAGGATTTAATTACATAAATTGTAATTCATTCTACTAAAGAATTATAATTGTATGCGTAATCATATTCAAAATCATATTTTCGAGCCTTTAATATTAAATACTTATTATCTCCCCACGTTAAGATTACAGATATCCATTAATTAAATTTAATTACTAACAATCTAATTTAATTAGATTTTTATTATCCTTGAGACCTTTCCACTTAACTTATTTGTTGTATCAGATTCAAAATCCAGTTAGAAGATTTGATACGGTTAAAACTTATAAGCTTCCTCAAGGGGATATCATTAATCCAAATTATCAGGACGTGGATTCCTTCAACTATTAATATTCACCATATATATAATGTTATTACCCAACCCACTGAGTTTATTGACTTGTATAGAATCTCACTCTTTGTGTAATCAAAGCAACAACCACCACACACCTGTGTCTAAAAATAGAATTCGGATTAAGAGCAGAAGTAATCATAATAATGAGGAGGTTTAAATTATTTTATAAAGTTAGCATAAAAAAATTAACTTAAGTTGGTCTAGTTTAATAGACACAAAGTGTATTAGCACAAACAGTTAGAATTAAACCATTCCCCGTAGTCAAGGCAGAATACTAAAAATCTGTGCTAAGTTCTACTGATGGTGTGTCCAATTCTATTTAAAACTATGAACGATAAACTTGTATTCCAAAAAACCAATGATCTAGTCTTCTGTGTGTAAGCCATACTCTACACACTAGATCAGAATACTAGACACAAGCACAAATATAATAAATGGTATTCATTGCTTAAAAAGAATTCTCATTAAAATATAGAAACATAACATTTGACTCACCCCCTGAAGGCACCACCAACCTGACTTCTCCCACCTTTTTGGGAGTGAGCAATCTAAGAGTTCCATTGGTTGGTCTCTGGGATGTTTCCAAGGGTCTATAACATGTTACATAAAATTTGAGTCAGGGGTTCGAAAGGACCTCCTAAGGTTTGATTCGACAAGATCTAGCCACGCCATTACCTTGGGGGATTACACCTTAACATTATTTTGTAATTTGAGAGTATTCTGAATTCATTTAGATGCTCAAATTGTGTTTGGGGCACCAGTAGCTTTCTTATCATCGGTAGGAGCTATTTTGAGTTGGTAGAGCCTCGATGACCTCTGAAAAGGATTTATGGATGCTCTAAGCTTTGTTCTATGTTCTTCATAATGTCTTGTGATGTTTTATATCTTCTTTTCTATTTCTGGATTGATCTGGGTGTTCCGAATGATACTGGTTCTTCAAGTGTGTTGGTAGAGGCTGTTTAGGACTTCTTAACCGAATTGACCTTGATTCTAGATTTTGGCTCTTCTATTGATGTAGTGATCCTTCATTGGTTGTCTTAGACATGTCTATATAATCTGTGACCTTCTGCCTTGATCTGGGTCTTCGGCTTAGCTTCTCCCTAACTCTAGAGGTATAATTGTCATTTTGCTATTTGTTTACTTTTTGATGAATTCTGGCACTTTGGGTCACCTTACAATGAAGAGAACTTAATTAGTAGATCACTAATTAAACAAAAGCATCAAATAATATCAATATCAATTGAGGGGGCAAAATTGCGGTGTCAACAACTGCCCCTCTTTTTCTGTCTTACCTTATCTAAGGTAGAAAACAAAAAGGAGACCACCTATTTTGCCCCCTAAATGTTGAAACAAAAAGAGTCACAACCTTGCAACCTGATTGATGCCTTGCACTTGACCGGTTACAGAAATTTCCTTTTGAACTTTGAGGATGTAGTTGTGCGTCGCACTTAACTTTTGAAAAATGATCTTTGCTCCGTTATTGGTAGATAAGTTGTACTTTGTATTTGATTCTAGAAAATAATCTTAAAAATTATGTCAGTAAATCATTATTTAATTTTGAAGGAATGATCCTTGGTGATGAGCCTATGTTTCACACTATCCTAGAGAAAGGGAATTTTACTCCCAGACAAGTAGTCGATCTTCTACCAAGTCATTAGATTGAGCTTTGCTCTATTCGATTTAGCAGGGTGAAAAGTGTAGCTCCAAACCTCACTTTGTCTAAACTGGTCTGGTGAAGTAAGGAGCCTTGCTCCTAGATTAGCATCTAATCATATACTGTGCATTCGACTGTGAGAAGGTAAGTCTGGTTCATGATTGACATACAGTCCTATTCCCAGCATTGGACTTTGAGAAGGAAGCCTAGCTCTTTGATAAGAGGTAGACACAAGATTTCACAAAAGGGAGTACTAACTCAAAAGTTAACGCTGAATCTTATAGTAGATATAAGACCATAGAAAGGGAGTTTTAGCTTTGAGTTTTGACTTTAAATCCTATGGTGGACATTAGAATACAGAAGGGGAGTTCTAACTCTGGGTTTTGACTAGTGAGGAGCTTTGTTCCTGAACTTAGCTTTATCAGTTCTAATCTGGTAAGGAGCTAGCTCTATCTAGTCTAGTTTGGAAACAAGAAATGTAAAATAGGGGAGCCTAGCTCTATTTGGTCTGGAAATAAGAAATCTAAAATGGGGGAGAATCGCTCTATCTAGTCTAGAAATGAGAAATTAAAAGTGGAAGCCTAGCTGTATTTGGTCTGGTAATGAGAAATCTAAAATGGAGGAACCTTGCTCTATCTGGTCTAAGAGCCTAGCTCTATTTGGTAAAGAAGAGTTTTACACCGGTTAAGGAGTCTAACCCTTGGGTGTACTTTCAAACAAGAAGGATTCAATGTCTTGCATTTAATCCAAAGAGGAGATTCGTTTTCTTCAGGAAACTTTGCTCTATCTGCTCAACTAAGAACCCTAGCTCTATCTAGTCTGAGAGCCTAGCTCTATCTGAAGTGGGGAGCTTAGCTCTATCTGCTAGGGGAGCCTAGCTCTATCTAGAGTGAGAAGTTTGGCTCTGTCTAGTAGGGAAAATTTGATCAAACAAGGATTTAAGCACCTATATGGATACTTTAATCCCTTTGATTTGGTTTGAACTGGTTTGACTTCATAAGGAGTCAAGCTTTTACTTGGATACTTTAGCCCTTTTTGATTTGGTTCAACTTGATTGCGAGTTAAGAATTTATTTGAACACTTTAATCCCTTTTAATCTGATTTGGACTAGTCTTCTGAGCTTCACAGCTTGTACTCAAACTCCAACATCTAAATTTTATGTCTAACACACAGATTTAGGTAACAATCTGCCATTTGAGTCTATGCTTAACACCAAGCTTTAGAATGGAGAATTATCTACAAATCTATTATTTGAGTTCTCACTACTTTCACTTGGCCTCAGGCATTTGAATCCTACGTCCAACACACAAATTCAAGTATTATACCGAGATCTGTGTCTATGACTCGCACAAGATTTTAAAAAGAAGACCCTTCTCCAAACCAGTCATCTGAGTTTTTATGGTTTTCACTTAGCCTCAAGCATCTAAATCCTGTGTCCAACACACGGATTCAAATATCATAAGTCTATGATTCATACAAGACTTTAGAAAGGGGTCTTATCTCCAAACCAGTCATTTGAGTTTTTACAACTTTCACTTAGCCTTAAGCATCAAAATCTTGTGTCCAACACAAGGATTCAGATATCACATCAGCATCCGAGTCTTAAATTCTAAATCGATCTTTTGTGTTTTTATGGCCTTCACTTAGCCTCAGGCATCTGAATCCTATGTCCAACACACGGATTCAGGTATCAAGTTATGTTGATGAATTGTACATTTGAATTTATCTTTTAGAAGAGAACTTCATTTCTAAACTTGTGATGTTGATCTATGTTTTTTGGTCGATGTTGATTTCATGCTTTGTAATCAAATTTTTGAAGGATGTCTCACTCATTGGTTGTTGATGATCCGGTGCCTTGTACTTGACGTTGATGAGAAAAATGCCACCCTTATGGTTTGATGTGTTTATGTTGGTGTAGTGTAGTTTTGTTTGTGAGGATGGAAAAATCATTGTTGGGTGCCTATGAAATATACATTATCATGTGCATAATTCTAAGGTGTTTGATTTTAAAAACGTTTGAATTTTGAAAATTTTGTTGGGAGAGTTTGAAAACTAGAAAATGCGATCGTATGCCATCTTGATTTGTGAACAAAGTCATGTGCGTATATTGAATGCAACTGAAATAACATGCATTGTTTTAAATATTGGGTTATGCAAGAATGAATGATTTTGAATGAAAGAATCTGGTATGTATTGGTAAAAATGTGCTATTGATGTTTGATTTGAAAATGAATAATTAGATGATTGACAAAATGTATGGCTCACAAGTGTGGTTGAATGACGACTACTTGAGCACTCTTTTGAAAATGTTCCTTTCGTGAATGACCTTACTATTAAAGTGTTCGATGAGGTATTTGCTATGCTTGCAGTTTTATTTGGGGATCTAGTCACTAAAATATTTTCTATCCCTTTAAGGGCTCATTCGCTTCTGGAGCTTTTGGATTAATAGACCATTATCAATTTGACATGGAATTATAACTGTTTTGAAAGAAAGGACCACCCTTAGCATATGAAAGCTCTTCAACTAAACGACCACTGTCAATTGAAGATGACTTTATTTTTGGTTGTAATGTAGGCTTCGTTTTAGGATTTGAATAAAAGGGAAGAAATGTATAAGCTTAAATTCTATTTCTACTCGAGTAGAATTTACCGAGGATCATCTGCAAGGTCTGCTTCTTGAGTGTGCATTCTTTGTCTTGAGAGTTTGTTCTTCTATCCATGAAAATGCTTTGAGTGCTTTTGATGTTTGTATTTGACCAAAGCTATCAGCCTCAATCTGAGAGGTCTTTATTTTGAACCGTAGTGTAGGCTAAGGGTTAGGGTTATAGAAACGAAGGATATTAAGGCTCAAATTATACTATGGGGTTGTAACAATCTCAAAGTCATCTAATTCTTTGATGAGCTGCTGTACTTTGTAATTGATAATGCTCGAGAGCTAGAGCTTGGCTATTGCTTGCTTTCTTTCTTCTAAGGGTCTCGAGTCTTTGATGACGTCCGTACTTCCATTTGCCTTTACTTTGACTTTAGTTTGTGTTTGATTTCCTCCTTTGAACTTTAAGCTCTTTGTTTATTGCTGCTATTGTTTTTTTTTTTTTTGGCTTCTCCTTTATAACCACTGACTCTATTCTGTCCTCTTCTATTACCCTAGTGTGGGGGATAAGCTTTGAGAGTTTATTGCAAAAGAATACCAACTACCTCAAAGGGCTTTGCAAAGGATGATTAACCTAGTTCTAGAGATAGTAGAAATGAATGCCTCTCTTCATCTTAAATTTAACGCTTTGTTCAAATATGCCACTTCGGGTTACATTGACACTTCTTCTTGGGTTGGGTTGATTTGTCTGGATGAGATGATGACTTATGATGATGAAGGATACCCCTGACATCTGAACCCTCCTATTTGCTTTCCCCAATGTAGGGGATGATCCTAGGTAGGGTTTAATGAAAAGATTGTATGAATATTTTTTTCTTAGCTCAAAGGGTTTAACTATGGATGATCATAAATCTATTCAAGATAGCTACATTGATGGCCTTTAGTCATTTCGACTTTGGGAACTTAATATATTGAGCTCTTAATATTGCTAAGGGCAAGAGTTTGACTATTTTGTGTTTTTCTTTTTTCGAAACTTGAGTACCACTTGTCATTTGGAGTTTTTGTCTATCAATTGATCATGCTCTAGATTATATTAACAACCATTTTTAGGTATTAGAAAATATCCCCTATGGTTTGGCCTCTTGAAGTGGTAACCAAACCTATTTGGTTGCGTACATATCTCGGGGAACTAATAATCAGGTTGCCCGTAGTTTTGGTGAACATTGAGATTACCTAATTGAACACTTATAGGTCATTCAGTTATGTTAAAATGTGATAGTGCTTAGCAGTGATTCTATTCATAAAGAATGATTAATAAAAACTGATTAAGTATTTCGAAAAATTTGAAAATTCTATTCAAAATTGTGTAGCTACAGATTCAAAATTACATAAGGGTGCAGTACCTATTTTTGAAAGATAAAAAATGCTCGTTTTACCCAGCTAAAAGAGATGGATGTTAGTTTAGCATGATAATGAACTGACTACGATGATGTGATGCTACTTTGACTGGTGAAAAAATATAATTATGAAATGACATTGTGTAAGTGGGGGGAGAGACTTTGGGTTACCCTCAAGTGTTGGATGAATTTAATGCCTCAAGTTGGAGGCATTCTCAAAATGTAAACGTAGTGCAAGTAGTGTGATTTTGTTGATTTTATGTGTGAAGGTTATGTAATCAGTGATATACTAATTTGATGTGAAGGTCTAGTAAATGAAATGTCTCGAGAATAGAGGTGTCTATTTTGTCAGTGATTTGGGGTGAAGTTGTTGATAGGCCTCGATCAAAATATAAGCCAAATTTGAAAGAACACTTCTTGATCTTAGCCGAGTTGGAGGATGGTTCTTTGTCTTATTTTTGTGGGGGCTATCTTGCTATGCTAAAATAGCAGAAAAGGATAGTGTTGAGGATTTGAAAGGACACCTCAAGTTTGGATGAGAACCCAACTTCTGGGAATCTGTGTTTCTATAGATATAGGTACCAAAATGACAATTCAAAGGCTCCTCAATGTTCAGGATATTTTGGGCTAATGCTAGCCCTTGATGTATAGGGTAGAGGTAGGTGGGTCTATTGTTGAAGGAGAGATGGTTGTTGCAAAAGGTCGCTGGGTAGGAATAGTAGTAGTTATGAGAAAGAGGCCATAGGTTGCATGCTGAAATTGGCCATTTGGTGGGTTAGATGTTATGACAGTTTCTGAGTGAAGAAAGTAGAGGGCTAGTTCAAGATTGGATGTTCTGGTGATTGTATGCTTGGAACTCAGTATAATGATCATTATTTTTCGGGATTGAAATCTAGGTTGCTTGAAATTGAGTAGGTAGTATTCGGTGGTGTATATAGGTGATGTGGGACAGGGCTTGTTTGAGAGCCAAAGTCAAGTTGACAATTTGTTAGTCTTTTGTGAGAGAAGTTTGATCGTTTGAGGGATTGTCACTTTAGGGGTGATGGCAGGTAAGGTACCAAAGAAGAATGGGTTAGCTGTGTTTAGTTAGTCCACCATTAACAGGGCTGGTCATAGTCAGAGAGATGTTAGAAGAGGTTTTGGTGGTAAAGCTGGTATTGAAAGTGATTGCTCATAATCATTGTGGATTTTAACTTCGTTTCATATACTTTTTATGAATATTTTATCAAGTAAAATTCATTTCTTAACATGTTTTGATTATTTATACTATTTATGTGCGTTTTGTAAGGCTATGGAAGGAAAACACCCAAAGAAAGACAATTTAGAAGCTTAAAGAAGCAAATCAGTAGAGAAGTGAATGGGCTTGCTGTTGGTGCACGAGTTCTTAGGCGCATGAGGGAATTGCGTCTTGGGTGCACGAGAGGCTTGGGCACCCGATTGCCTTTCCTTTTGGGCTCCCAACTATCTTTGTTCGTGGGCGCCTGTCGAGAGCTATTTCCTCTCCTCATCTCTCAAGACTTCTGTCAAACACTTAAGTGTGCAGTTACCTTGGGGAAACATCAATAAGTTGTTGGGCACCGCAGACTTTCTCCAGTAGATTTGTAACATTAATTTAAAGTGTAAAATTACCTTTTTACCCCTAATTGTTGTAAACTAATAAATAGGCTTGATCTTTGACTTTAGGGGGGATTACTATGGCCCGGTTTGGTAACATTTCAGTTTTTTATTTTTCTGTTTATGTTTTCAAATTTTGTAAACAGATAACAAAAATATGTTTGTTAAATCTGTTTCTATTTTTTTGTTTCCAAAAAAATGAAAACTTAAACAGAAAACTGAAAACAAAAAAAAAAATGTTTTCACTCTGTTTTCTTTTTCTGTTGCAAACATTTATATATATTTTATTACTTTATCTATTTTTTGATCATATTAAAATAAATAACTTTATTCAAATATTTTATTAAACTAAAATTATTTAAATAAAAATATAATTTAATTAAATAAATTATTTAAATAAATATGTAATATATTTTATTAACTCATTTTTAATAAATAATTTAATTTAAATTAATTATTAATTAAATTTAATTAATATGAAATATTAATTATTAAATTATTTTTAATAAATAAAATTTTATAATTTAATACAATAATTAATCTAATTAATTAATATAAAATATATTTTATAAATAATTTTGAGAAATATTATTTAACTTAACTATGATTTTTTGTTAAAAATAATTTAATAAATACTAAAATATATTATTTAATTGAACTAATATTGAATATATGTTTATTAAATTATTTTTAACAAATATCATAATTATATTAATTAATTAAATTAAATTTAATAATTACTTTAGTTTAATTATTTTTAACTAACAT
>QLOD02000033.1:17912944-17938068 GCA_003260245.2 Sideroxylon spinosum
ACTTAGTAAGGCCCCTTGGAGTTGTTTGGCCCTAGACCTTGTCATTGGTCCATCCGAAACCATTTGCATGCCAAATTTATCTTCATGAGTTGGATCATGAATTCCTTGATGCACATCAACATTCTACGTATTAACAATTACAAGACTCAAAAATCGGAGCATACATGCTTTTAATATTACACTGATCCTATGCCTCCTTAAGCCAGAATTCACAAAAGTAGATCTAATTAACATTAAAACAGATCACATCCATTCATGTGACCATAATAACAGGATAGAACACTACAAAATAGAGTTAGTAACAAACGCGATCTATCCAATGCATGTATGTTCTGTTATTTTAATGTAGAACATGGTCGTATTATTCGTATACAGTATCAACCGTGGCTCTGATACTACTGTTGGGGAATGTGAAAACCTCAAGATCATGACCATAGTGTATACAAGTAATATAAATAAAACAATTTATCGATCTGATCTACGAGTATAAGATCATATCTTTGAGATCTTTCTTGTTTGATCTTGACAAATCCAAACTTTGGGCACTTGATGACTTCGATTCGACTACTCGATCTCAACCTTCAGTCTTCTGCTACATTCCTAAAAATACATTCTTTCTATCTGATAAGATGGTGGAATCTCCAATAGTTTCTAAGGTTTCTTTTCTTTCTTTTTTAGAAAGCGTTAACCCTAGCTGCCAGTAGAAAATGTATTTATAGGGCTACAATAGAGACCAATAGGTAAATAGGAAAAGACTTCCTATGTAATCAAATCTTCTAATTCTACCCGTATTATGATTTAGTTACGTAAATTATAACTCATTACACTAAAAAATTATTATTACACTCCTAATCATATTCAAAATTATATTTTCGTGCCTTTAATATTAAATACTTATTGTCTCCTATGTTAAGATTTCAGATAACCATCAATTAAATTTAATTACCGAAAATTTAGTTTAATTGATTTCTTATTTTCCTTGAGACATTTTCACTTAACTTATTTGATGTATCAGATTCAAAATCCACTCGCAAGATCTGATACAATAAAAACCTATAAGCTTCCTCAAGGGGATATCATCAATCCAATTTATTAAGACGTAGATTCCTTCAATTATTAATATTCGCTATATATATAATGTTATTGCCCAACTCACTGAGTTTATTAACTCGTATAGAATCTCACTCTTTGTGTAATCAAAGCAACAATCACCATATACATGTGTCTAAAATTAGAATTCAGATTAAGAGCATAATTAATCATAATAAGCATTAGGTTTAAATTATTTTATGAAGTCAGTACAAAATAATTACCTCAACTGAGTACAATTCAATACACACAAAGTGTACTAGTACAAACAATCAAAATTAAACCATTCCTCGTAGTCAAGATAGACTTACTAAAAATTTGTACTACAGTTCTACTAATGGTACATCCAGTTCCATCTAAAACTGTAAACAATAGACTTGTATTCCGAAAGAACCGATGATCTATTCGTCTACGTGTAAGCCGTACTCTACAAACTAAATCAAATACTCTTTGTGAATACTAGACACATGCATAAATAAAATAAATGGCATTCATTGCTCAAAAGGAATTCTCATTAAAATAAAAATAACGTGAAGCATGTCTTTTTAGTCTATATCTCTATCAGAAAGAAATGCTTACAAAGAGATCCAAAAATATAACTTTGCAAACATAAAGTGATTTGTTCCTACACTTTTGTCTCATCTCTTATACTTAAATTATGAGAGTTTTTTTATTTGATTGAGTGTTAAACTCATCAATTGTAAGAGGCGGAATTTATAAATCTCTTAATTTGTGAGATTTGGGTGAGCTCTTGTTGGTTTTGGTTCAAGTGTTGAAACCAAAGTAAAAGATATTCTTTGAGAGAGACTTGTGGAGTGATTAGTGGATAGAATCATTTGTTTTGTGAGTGATTTGGGAATAAAATCACTTGGTAAAGGTTTTTAGCACATTGGGAAGCTAGTGTGTGATAAATTCTTCAAAGAATAGTGTAAAAATCTCAAGGAAAACCTTGAGGGAATGGACGTAGGTATGATTGAAGCCAAGCCACTATATTTAATACAAACACTTGCTTCTCTTCCCTTCTCTTGATATTTAATACAAACACTAGCACTCACTCTTCGTCGATAAATATTGAATTTTTTTTAAGTGCACTCCATTTATTTTATTATCCTTTTCATCTTAACATATTTGCTTTAAGGGTTGAAAGTTTTGTTTGGAAAAATTTTTAAGCAACCTTATTCACCCCCTCTAGTGTTGCTATTTGGGACAATAATTGATATTAGAGCAAAGGCTCTTATTTTTTACTTAACCGTTTAAGAGTTATGATCATGGCAACCTCTTTTGGCGCCTTTATTTTTAAAGGCTAATCAGCCTACCAACTTCCTTTGTTCAATGGAATAAATTATAATTATTGGAATGCTAGAATGAGAATATTATAATTATTAGAATGCTCGAATGAGAATCTATGTTCAAGCCACTGATTATGAGTCATGGAAAGTTATATCTAATAGACCCAAGTTCCTTCTAAAATAGTAGATAACAAGGTTGTTCCTAAGGATGAGAGTTAATGGACCGAAGTCGATGAAGCTAAAATCTAATTAAATGCTAAAGCTATGAAGTTGTTATATTGGGCACTTGATCCCAGTGAGTTTAATAGAATTTCTACATGCAAAACCGTTAAGGAAATTGGGATAAATTTGAAGTCACTCATGAAGTTATGAATCAAGTTAGGGAGTTTGATATTAGTATGCTTATTCATCATTATGAATTTTTTAAAGTGAAACCAGATGAGTCTATTTCAGAAATGTTTACTAGATTTACCGATATTATAAATAGTTTGAAATCTCTTGGTCAAATATATACTAACGTTGAAATGATGAGAAATATTCTTAGGTCTTTGCCAAAGGGATGGGAACCAAAAGTGACGGCCATCCAAGAAGCTAAAGTTCTTGCAAGATTAAGCCTGGATGAACTCTTGGGTTCTCTTATGACCCATGAGATTACTTTAAAAGCTAATGAAGAAGAAGACTCCTAAAAGAAGAAAGGAATTGCTTTCAAGTCCACATTTAATGATAAAAGTGTTGATGCATCAAGTGATGAAAATGATAAAGACATTCCTATGATTGCTAGAAAATTCAAAACATACGTTAACAAAAAGAAACAAGAGGGAAGACAATTTCATAAGAAGGAAACAATTAAAGGAGACTCTATTTGCTCTGAATGCAAAAAGCCTGGTCATATCAAGCCTAAATATCCTCAACTCAAAAAGAGTTATAGAAAGGACAAAAAGATTGCAATGGTGGCAACTTGGGGAGATAGCGATGGTAGTTCCTCCGATGATGAGTCACATGGAGAAGAAATTGTAAACATTTGTTTCATAGCTCAAGAAAAAGAAAAGAATGAGGTATGTGAATAGAATGATGTATGTGAATATTCTAATCACCTGGCAAATTTTCTTGTTGAATTCTCTTACCTAATTCTTGAGGAAATAAGAAGGCATGGATTTACAAATCAACATTGAATTTATGGGTCCAACACCCTATGGCCACTAGAAGTTGATGGATCTTCATGTAAGAAAGAAGATGGAGTTCGAGTTGTGCTGATTACGCGTACGGGTGTTATTATTGACTGTACAAACAAGATGGATTTTGTAGCAATCAATAATGAGATTGAGTATGAAACACTTCTAACCAGGTTACAAATAGCTCGACACTTATTTGTTTAAAATATGATGATCAAAAAAAATTCTCATTTGGTTGCCAATTAGTTGAAAGGGGAATATATAGCTCAGAATGAAAGAATGGTAGAGTATTTGAATCTTTTTATGAAGATACTAGAGAAATTTAATGTAATTGGAATTGAACTGATTGGAAAATATTATAATACTCATGTTGATTCTAAGACAACATTAGATGAATCTCCCCAAACTAGGCTTACAAACACTGTATTCATAAAGTTATAGATAAGTTAGTGTTTAGGAAGCATTAGTTGATTGCATGGTGACCACTTCCAAATATTGTAGTTAAAATAACCCCCAAATATAAGGGTGTATAGTATAGTTTTACTCGGTGAATTTGAGATCATATCCTCAGAGTCTATTCAATGTTCTTTTGAGGAAAGCAATAAAAATTAGAAATTGAGATGCGAATGGTTGGAGTTTTATTCTAAACGAATTCAATTTAAAACAAAAATTAAAATTACGTAGCAAGCAAAAGAATAATAATAAGAAACGGAAAGTTATAACCCTAATTTAAATTACTTATAAAGTAAAATAGAAAGGAATTTAGCTTAAAAATAATGTAATAAAAAAAGTGAATAAAAATGTGAAAATAAGATTTAAACAAGTCTTGATTCAAACTATAAATCGGGGTATGATTAATTAATTAACCAATTGGATGAGAAGCAAAATTCTCTATTCAAGGCTCACATTTAGGAAAAATAAACTGAAAAGATATTTTCATGAAAACCAATCTATCAAAATCACGCTTTTAAAATCACGTTTAGGATTAAAAAATTGGAAGATTGATCTTGATTTTATCTTTGGTCTTTTAAATTGATAATAATTTTATCTTTTGTCTAAATTATAATTTCTTTAATTCCAAGTTATTTTGAATGTTCTAATTATTTAAGATCATCGGTAATCTTAAGAAAATTTAATAGATCTCACACGTTTTTGAAAGTCTTGAAAGAAAAGAATACAAAATTTAGAAAGCAAACCCTACATACAAGGATCGCCATGTATGTATGGCATAAACATCCATTGAAATGAACAATTATCCCACCCATCATTGATAGGTTGAATTATTATAAAAATTCTAGACTAGCATATTAATGAAAACAAAATAGTAAATAAAGGAAGAGTAAAAGACAACAAACTCCATATGCATTGAATAAACTTGAACAATCTTCAACCTTCAATCCAAAACCCTAATCTATGCTCTCAATGTTAAAACTAATCTAAAAACTCTCAAAAACTATAAGGAAACTTTGAAAACCTGTTGTTATAGAATAATAAGAAAAGTTGTTCTCTCAAATGAATCAAATATGAGTATTTTGTATTATAGCTGACATAAAATCCTAAAATGGAGCTAAATTGATCATGGCATCCAGATTGCTCGATCCCTATCCAAATGGTAGAATTCTTTATGTTCAGTATTTGTCATATTATTTTTCTCGACCATCTGGACGACATGATAGACGTTTGGACGACAAAGGTCTATTTTGCCTTTACATCATCCTTATTTCTTTACTCTTTTATATTTCCTTTCCTTAACCATTTTTCAGTCATTTATTACTCTAAAAACCAATTAAAACATGCAAAATTAAGAAAATTAATGCAAATGATAGAATTTATACTAAAGATACAAAATAAATGTGCAATTTACTTATTTTTATGATGAAAATTAAGGTTTATGATTACCCTTTTCATGCGTAATCACATAATAGATAGTAGCATTGCTTATCTCAAGGATGGTAATCTCCTCGAGAATAAGCTAGAAGCTATGAGGGTGAAGGTCAAAGCAACAAAGTGCAATCACCATAATTTTGCCCCTTTATTTGAAAAATTATAATATTGAAAGCTTTTAGGTGAATGATGCTCTGCTAAGTAAGATCTCTTAATCATAGGATAAAAAACAAAGCACCAAAGTACAATAGAAGCAATCATACTACAAAAGTAAAGATCATATCCCTAAAAAAGGGGGAACTCAAGCTGAAAGATCAAAATAAAGGCAGAACGCCACCAAATTGTACAAACGTGATTAAGACACCAAATTGGCACGTGCATCAAGAAAATAGTCACAATCCATAATCGAGGGTTAATTCGATCCAATAGTCAAGAATGGCCTCTATCGACATACCCGAGATTCGATACCAATAGAACTACCTGGATCGAGTCATATAAGTACAAAAATACACAAGACCTCCTGGAACGTGCCAGAGGACATAAAAAATAACTCAAGATAGTCAAAAGGCTAAGGGTGAGCATTAGTCAATAAGATTCAAAAAATTATAACTTTCCTAACTAAACTGATTATTTTTGAAGATTAGAAATAATAACCAAATTGACCAAAATATATGCATTAACCAATACCTACCGAACCAAATAAATCGAATTTGGTTATGATTGGTTTAGTTATATACACTTATAAATTTAAATATATTTTTTATTATATAATTATAGAGACAAAATAACAATTTTTACATAAGTGCTACTTGAGAGTCAAAATGTGGAAACAAAGTTAAAAGTAACCTAGATACCTAAAAAGGAATAAAATAGAAATAACTCAAAATCACCAATTTTTTTTTTTGCCAAGTAAGATAAAATTGTATTTATAAAGTAAAATATATAGAAAATTCCAAGGCATATCATGAACCTTCTGTGAATAGGCTTACAAAGGCAAACTAGAGTCACCTGAACTATCAAAACCATCAAAGGACCTTTGTACAAAACAATAGGTCAAAACTATTATATCCCAATTTGGTTAATGCTATTTTTGGTATGAATTCAATATTTAGGTTAATTATGCGTGCGCGCGTACACACGCATGCACACACACACACACGCAAACTTCTTAATAAATAACTGTTATTTTTACAAAAAGTAATCAAATGACAGTTGCCAGATAAATAGCCAAACCAAACTTCTTGAATTTGGTCGGTATAGTTTGAAAATCAAATTTTGACCAAATTATGCATACTTTTACAATAGACCCCTCTAGAGGTTATTTAGGCCTTGCCAACTTAAAATGGCTCCAACCGAAGAAAACAAAAACTACCCACGCACCATACACAAATTGACCCTCTAGACAAAGTCAAAAAGGCTCCAAAACTCATAGGGATGTTAGATATACAACTATTATAGTAACCCCTAACTGAGCCACACTCGATCAAATATCAAGATGTGTGTCGGAAGCTGAGCAACATGAAGAAATTCCTCATACTCAAATTCTAACAACCACCTAACTTGGATTAGATATACCTCCAGGAAGAATTTTTTTCTAAAAATTCTTCAAAGTATGCATCCAAGATTCACTAGCCTATCAAACTTCCTTTGATAAAGTTTGAAATTTCTAATACTAGACAACTCAAACACAATATAAAAAAAGCAAGAAGGCACAAAAATTAACAAGGAGAACCTAACCTGGAAAAACCTCATACCTCTAACTATTTTAACCGTTGGTTACAAAATACAACCTTGCAATAGACTCGACTCCTCAACTCTATACTGTTGAATTTTTACTCAACCCCTCAATGCACCAATTCTTGGAGAAAGAACTCTTTAACTACTTGAAAACACACACTAATCCTCAGGAAAATGTGAATCCTTAGCCCTTAGATTCTAACTCCTTCAAATCATAAATATTTAAATGATTTATGGCTAAGTGATTAAGATAACACAATATAATGGCACCTGATGTTTCTCTCTCTAGGAAACCTTAGGTGTATCCTAGTGTATATAAGGAGTGATGCCCGGACACATATGGTTTTGAAATGCAGCTTGAAACCTAGAAATAGTAAACCTTGTGAGATAAGTTGTCTCACAGCCTTACCACAAGTTATAGTGGACTTCTGCAGGGCAAAAACACCAAAATCCACTGGTTCCCATTGGTTTCTCAGGAAGTGGTTAAATCAACTTGTTTTGCATTTTATAAGGTTCCACACTTGTTTTGAGGCCACTATAATTCATTATGACTTGAAATTCTAAGGTCTTAGAATATGTCTAAGTTCATAAGTGACAGAACTCTAGTTTGACTATGGATTTGACAATTTTACAATTATAACCCTAACAATCTCCCCTTTTGACAATTCCATGTCGAAACACTCAAATAGCATTATGCTGTTTCAAGTATGAGTCAAATGTTACAAGTGCAAAATATGTATTAGATAAGTGAGCCTCAGAATTAATGCAATGTGCATATTGATAAGCCAACCTAGAACTCTACACACTTAATCAAACAATAAAGGCATCATGCCAAAAAAAAAAATATGGGAGATATTTTTCTAAAAGATATTAAGGTAAAGTACAAAAATCACCCTTATAGCTTATCATCGGTATCACTTCAGTCCCCCATGTTTCAATTATAACAGTCAAAATCTTTATAATTTTGGTTAACTAGCAATTCAGTCTTTTTGTTAGTTGGACATTACACACACCACTAGATTGAGGGTAAAAAAGTACTTTTTCAGAGTAAAGTACAAACTCACCCCTACAGTTTACCCTCAGTGTTACTTTAGTCTCTCATATTTCAAGTCTATCAGTTAAATTCTTACACTTTTGGAGTATATTCAAAGAATATTTATTAAATTATATTTAATAAATAATATAAATTAAAATATATTTTATTAAATTATATAACATACTTTAATTTGAAATATATTTTATTAAACTATTTTTAATAAATAATATAATTGAATTAATATTTAATTTAATTTTATTAATATGAAATATATTTTATTAATTTTTAAAAATTAATGAAATTAAATATTTTTTTAAAGAAAAAAATAATTTACATATATAAAATTTCATTTCTAATCATAATTCCAAATTTCAATTCAAGAAAAAAATGATAACGGGCTTCATAAATCTTATCTTCCTGCCATAGATTTTGGCTGCTCAATCCTCACGGTAATAATTATGCCAATTCTGAAAAAGAAAATCAAAAAATAAAAAAGTTAAACACAAATAGGAAGATGAAAGTGTTACCAAATAATCCTAAATCGTGGTTTTTTGAATTTTCTATCTCCATAGTTTTCTATCCATATCACATATATACATATATAATTTTGTATATATATATTCAACTCGAGAAGACACATTTATCTGAATGACTTTTTTTGATTCTATTTTGTCAATTGTAATAATTATTAGAAACCATTGAATGACCCTTTATTAAAATATATTTCATATTAATTAATCTAAATTAAATATTAATTTAATTTAATTTTATTATTTCTCAAAAATAATTTAATAAAATTATTTTCAACTATACACTGAAAGTGTAGGGATTAAAATGACACTGAGGGTAAAGGACTAGATTGACATTAAGGGTAAACAGTAGAGGAAATTACCATTTTACCTCAGTTCAACGATTGTGTGTAACGACTAGCTAACGAAAGAACTGAATTACTGCTTGATTGCTAGTATAGGGATTTGACTATTACAATTGATATGTGAGGGACTAAAATGACACTAAGAGTAGATTGTAGGGGAAGCTTTCGTACTTTTCCCAAGATATTATTTTAAAAAATTGTTTGATAACATTTAATGAAAAGATAATGAATGAGAACTGTAGTATATGATTTAAGATATGGTTTGGTATGATGTATATGATTTTACTAAGTGTGATAAGAATAATGACATTGATAATTGATATTGAATGGAATAAAAGGTGTGGCTAAATGTTGTTGATCTTATGATTAGTGGATAGTGATAAATAAAACAAAAAGATAGTGAGTTGGGGATTGTGTGTATACCATGAAACATTTGTTATAATTTAGTGATTATGTTAACAAAAAAGTAAAATTTAGAATCATGCTTTGAGACAGATTATATATTGTTTGTAGTATATATTGTGAAAAAAATGTTATGAGAATAAACTTTATATATCGAGATGAATAATAGCAACGATTGAAATTATAAAATAATTCATATGATTAAAATAGTTTAATTTAATTATCCTTCGTGTTTTGATGTGATTAATATGACTAGTCATATCTAAATGTCATTTGATCGATGTTTCATATGAATAGTTATAAAGTTGTTCGCTAATTTATAAGCAGGATTATCAAATTCAGATGTAATGGCATAAATGATATAACTCAAATTGCATGTGGATAAGGAAGGTTCTAATTTGATTTTGGTTATTAGAAAGATTAGGACCCAATGGAATATATAGATGCAGATGATCAAATGCTTATGAATACAGCACTTGTAGTGGCGAAATTAAAATAAATTAGGTAAATGTGATGTGGGTTAGTTTAATAATAAAAGTAAAATCTAGTATAAGATTAACACTATTTTAGATTAAAAAAAAGAGAATCATAACTTAGAGAATGATTAGGTATTCTATGTCCCAAATCGCAACACTAGAAGGGGGTAAATAGAGTTGCTTAAAAATATTTTGCAAATAAAACTTTCAACCTTTAAAGCAAATATATCAAGATAAAAAGGATAATAAAAAATGGAATGCACAAAAAAATTCAATATTTGTGGATCAAAAGTGAGTGCTAGTGTTTGCAATAAATATAAAGAGAAGGGAAGAGAAGCAACCACGATCAATTTATAGTGGTTCGGCTTCAATATTGCTTACGTCTACTCTCTCAAGGTCTTCCTTGAGATTTTTCCACTATTCTTTGAAGAGCTTGTTACAAACTAGCTTCCCAAGGTGCTAGAACCTTTCCCAAGTGATTTTACCCTCAAATCACTCCACAAGTCTCTCTCAATGAATATCTTTTGTTTTGGCTCCAACACTTGATCCAAAACCAATAAGAACTCACCCAACTCTCACAAATTAAGAGGGTTATAATTTTCCCTTTCTCACAATAACAATAATGAGTTTAGCACGCAATCAAATAAAAACAAACTTTCACTAGTTGAATATGAAAGATGAAGCACAAGTGTAAGAAGAAATCACTCTATATTTGTAAAGTTATGGACTTTCTTATATCACTTTGTAAGCTCTTCTTTCTTTCTTTCTTCTTCTTCTTGAATATGAGTTTGAGGCTGTATCTATAGGTAAAAATCTTCAAATGGACGTTACTAAGTAAAAATATACTTTTTCCCTTGAAAGAAATTGAATTTCCTTGCTTTCAATGCTGCCTTTCAGATTCAGATTTTTTGAGATACTTTTGTGACCCTTTTTCACCCTTATAACGTTCATATCTGACATTTTCTTAGAGTGATGACTTTGTAAATATATGAGTCAAATATATCTGACATTTTCCATCACGACTTTTGTAATGCCAAATAGTCCAACTCATTTTTGGACAACTTACATTCTGATTTGCTAAAATATTACTCAGACAAAGTTGTAGATATGGAAGTCTAGTTTATTATATTTAAATTTCATGCCATTTGAATCGCTAGATCCTTAGATATCATCTATATACTAATATGTGTCTGATTGGGCTGCTTATCCGAGTTAACATTTAACTTCAAGTCTTTATCTTTCTTTAATTTCCATTACTCCAAACTTTGAAATTCCTTTATTTCATCCTCCAAATTATGTAAAAATACATGAAAAATTATATCAATATCATCCAAGCATTTTATCTTGAATTTATCAAATTAAAATGAATTGTAACATTTATACAATGTCTATTTGAAAATTAATTGTGAAAAATCAATTCAATGTTTGTTATCTTCAAAATCAATTATAAATCAAAGTTTATGAACCTTGGGTCAACACATTCAATGTGATGGTAGAAAATTTAAATCCTTCAGGTTATAAGGGATTTAGAAACTATGACATTGACTGTCTAAATGACAAAGTCTTGTAAGTATTACAAGAAGGCAAAATCTGGAAAACTGGAGTAGTATAGAATGATATAAAATAACATAATGAAGAACATTGAGTCATGGTAAGGGTAATAGGATACCTAAACGCTCGATCTGCTTGAATAAGATTGATAGTAAAACATCGTAGAAAATAAGATATGTGATGTTAGAAAGAGTAACAATAAATATGATAAGAAACATGGGGGGTGTGTGTGTGTGTATGTGTGTGTAAGTAATGTGTATGATGTGTGTACGATAAGTGGTGATGGAAAATAATATTTGGGTACGTAATACCCATGGGTTGAAAGTCTCTAAACTTGTTTAGGGTTTGGTTAGGAACCAATAGGTTAGTAACCTATAATAAGATGCTGACATGGTTTATAGTGACTATTGGATATTGGTACATAATTACGACCATGATAAACTTGGTTCATCGTTTCCATTGGGTACTGTGCCATAAAAAGAAAGGGTTTTTATGATGTCTTAGTGTGTCGTGACCCTTGAACAAAGGTTTATAAAAACAATGACTCAATTTATCATTTTCCATTGGGTATGAACCATAAAAATGATGATGGTTTGGATTGGTATTCTACAAGTGGTGATGGGTGCGTGTGCATGGTTGTGCTTGGAAATGGGGTTAAAATAAGTAAAATTGATATGGTTGGTGCTAATTATGAAAGAAATAATATAATTTTACATGGAAACATTGTTAGGTATTTCAATTATTGGAATTTAAATAATAAGTCTTTGGTAATAATATGGTTTTCAAAAACAAAAACACAGGGATAAGTTTTAGGAAGTAATTGTAACTTAATTTACTTGGGATATTATTGAATAAATTTAAATTTTATAAATGGTTACTTGATTTGGTTCTGTGTTCAAAAATAAGTCAGAGAATCTTTTGATAATATGTAAGAATATGTATGGAACATAAAAGTGATATTGGTTAGAATGATGTGGATATATGTATTATTAGACAATGTGAAAAATAATAAATTTTAAATATTTGGAGGAAATAGTACTAAAAGATACAACAGTCTGTGTAGCTATCATGGTTCGCCTCTTCACTTATTAAGTGTGGAGAATAAAATTCATTAGATAATGGCTAATAATACCTATCTGAAATAATAAGGTAATTTTAATAATAATGATATTATTGCATAATGATACTTGGAATTATTGGTAATTATTACTTGTTATATACTAACATATTTGATTTTTATATTGCACTTTAATTCAGCTTATATGTGGAATATGTTGTTATTTAATTTGCTCTCATTGATGGTGTGCTAAGATATGAGATAAAGTATTATGAGTTAATTGCATTATCATATGGCATGTTCATTTTAGCAGCATGATAGGACATGTATTGCATGCTTGCATAAAAAGTTAGCATACATGGATTAGTGCTCACTCTCCTATAATTATGGTTGTAGGTCTTGAAATGGGCTTACTGGTGAAGATTATGAATTAGAGATATATATTGTCTTTCTACTTTATCTTAGATTTGCAAAATATATGTTTGATGCCCTCAATAGAGTAGCGAGTTAAATTTAGTTGGGGTTTATTAGGTTAGTTGAGCCCTTATTTTATATTATGGAGCACTGTTTCCCTATTAAGAACGAGGCTTTATTATGTATTATTTTATTTTAACTTCTAATCTAAGGTGGTTGCATATCTCTGATTAGGTTTCATGAATTATTGTTCTTGATTGTAAGCATTTAGAGTCCACAAATTGTGTTCCAAGACTTGGGGCATGACATATATCATCAAGATGGGAAGATCCAGTGTTTATCTTGGAGTGCACATTGTGACGTTTTGATCAGGTATCCTTCAACTCCTTGTCTTTTTGCTCTAATTTAGTCTTGAAAGTAGTTGTTTAGTCATTTTGATCTTTTTTGCTTGCTTCAAGACTTTATAGCTTTCCTTAAAGTTCCTCTAAAGTGATTTTGAGATTATTTCTCTCTCTTTTCAAGATCTTATTTTTTATAGCCAGCATCTTATTTTCCTTATGTAGTTTGCAGCAATCTTTAAAGAGCTGAGCATATGCCTCTTCAACATCCATCTTGTTTGCTTCTACTTCATCACCTTCACTATCAAATGAAAGTTTGGCAAGAGCCATTTCTCTAGATCATGCAAGGACTATGAATGCTATGTAATTCTCTGTGTAGTCTTTAGCTAAAGAAGAGGTGCTGGACTATTCATCGAAGTCATCTAGTTTGGCATTTAGTACCTTATTCTTCCTTTTCTTATTAGCATAGTCTTAAGCTATATGACCAACGCCCTAACGTTTGTAGCGTTTCACACCCTTAAATTTTTTCTCATTCTTCATTCTTTCTGGTGGTTTGTTAACTTTTGCTTTATCATTCTTCTATATCTTTCTTGGCTTGATATCTCTCTTATTGAAGAATTTTCAAATTTTCTTGGTGTAAAGAGTAATTTTCTTCAAATGGGAGATCAAATTCATTGCTGTCACTAGAGGAGGACTTTTAACACTAGACAATACAACAACAGGATAAAAAAAAAAAAAAAAAAAAATCAACTAGGAAGGCACATAAATTAACAAGGAAGCCCAATCAAGAAAATCCTTTAAATCTTGAACTATTTCAAACATTGGTTACAAAGTACAGCCTTACAATAAACACGACTACTTGATTCTATACCGTTGAACCAACTCCTATTGAAAAAAATCTTTGACTACTCGGAAACATGCATCGACTCCTTGATAAAATGTTGAATCCTTAACCCTCAGATTCAAACTCCTTTGAATAACTAACGCTCAATGATTTTTGGCTGAGTGATTGAGATAACACAATTTAATGACACTTCTACCTTTTTTGAAGATGTTTCACTCTATAGGGAACCCTAGGTATGTCCCAGTACATATAAAGAACAAAGTCCAGACACGTAGGGCTTTGGAAACATAGCCTAGAACCCAAAAATCGCAACCTTGCTGGATGACTTATTAAAAAATTGAAATAACTAGTTATATTGGGTATGAGGAGCTAAATGAAATCTATTCTTTTTATGCACATATAAAGCTTTTTGCAACTCAAACCAGGTTTCTTGCATGACCAAAACGTCAAAACCTACTCTTGGTATTATTCAACGTCTACCCACGAAATGGCTACAGTAGTTTGTTTCATATTTTGCAGGCTTCCAGACTTATCCTGTGGTCATTATAATTCATTCTGACTTGAAACTCTAACATCTTATGTCTATGTCTAAGTTTACAAGTAATAGCACTCTACTTTGATTATGGATTTATCAATTTTACAACTATAGGCCTAACAAAGTTAACATCCCTTGGAGTTTTACGTGAAATATAATCCATTATATCTGAGATCCTTTGATTCAAACTTTACTACGCAATTGTTCACGATACAATCCATTAAATCTATATTACCTCCTTACCTTTCAAAATTAAAATTCCTCTAAAGCAACCCAGTGGGATCCATAAAATAAACTGGCATAGTGATTTAAATTCTTTCATAAATTAGTCCTTTTTAATGAAAAATTAGAGGCATAAATCAAAGAGACAAAATACTAAATTTTAGAATCTATAATTATAACGCTATAATACGTAACCAAATTAGTAGAGCTCATGACAAAAATATTAAAAATACTCAGATTCCAGCCACCCAAATCCTTTTATTAATAGGAGGAACATAATTATGATAAAACATGCAATATGGGATCAGTCCGTGTTTAATTTTAGCCTTATTATAGTCTTTGACATGTGTTTCCAATAGACTTAAATAGCAAATAGACTTGAAAAAAATTTGTAATTTCCTTTTGTTTAGAGAAGTTATTAAGACATCTTATATTCTAGCAAAGTTAGTCATTTGATAAGGCAGAATAAGTACTTGAACTCTCACTCTGGCTCCTATGTTTTTTCTATTACTGCTTCTTTTTGTTTCTTAGCTATTTAGCTTCAACAACATCTTTAGTGGAATTTTGAAGCATTGGCATCTCCTCTTAAACTTAAATCTTCTTCAAGGAACAAGAAACGTTGCTACTAGAAGGACCTCTAACTTCATTTTTTTTCCTTATGCTTATCTTATATGGATTGTGGATTTTCTTCCACTTTTCCTTTGCCTTTAACTAATATCCAATCATCAATGTTCATATCCTTTTTACTGTTACTGGTACTAGAACTTTCCTTTAGTTTCCATTCATGTTTAACTACTTTAAAGTAGTTGATTATAGTATGCCCAAAACTTTTACACACTTTATAAATTCTAGGCATCCAACTGTACTCAACTTTAACTTCTTGACTCACTACTTCAACAATTCCATATTGATACATTCCGGTAATGAAGACTAAGCATTAACTTCTATACAAACCCTAGCAAAGTTAATACACTTAAGCTTTGTTGTTAGTTTGTCTGCAAATAAAAGTTTGCCCACTACACTAGCTGTATAGCTTATGCCTTGCTCTATCCACATTTCTAGAGGAACACTGTGAAATTTTACCCATAGAGGAACTGATTCACATGTCTCCTTACATAAGCTCATGTTGCTCTTGTAACAAGGGACTATGTGGTTTTAATTAAAAATTTAGGTAAAGCAAAAATAAATCTCATTTAAAGTTTTTTTTTTTTTTTTTTTTTTTTTAACAAAACACATAGTAATTTTAGATCTTGTTAATTTGAAACCTCGTGAGCATAAAAATGTAAGAGAAAAAATCCATAGGGTGTTTGTAGAGTAACTTACAACACCGTGAAAACGGTGGTAAATCCATAATACAAAACTAGATGAATTTAATCTCTACCAAGACACCACAAGTGTAGTGTCCTTCGAGAAATGTCCACACGACGCAAATCATTGTAGACTACCGGGAAGAGCTTCTGCACGAAATTTGCTAAAATTGATATAGAAGATAAGAATTATTTAAAATACTAGAACTAGGAAAATTTTCAATCTTTCCTCTTTTATAGAATTGAGAGAAAATTAGAGAGAAAATCAAGAAAATAGGGAGATAAAATCTCACAGGTTAGATGTAAGAGAGAGAGAGTACGGTTTAGGAAGATAAAATCTCTTTATATCCAATTATGGGTATTAAATTCCTATATAACCTCCTCATTAATTTGAATTTCAAAAGTCTAAATATCCTCTTATTTAATAGAATATAAAATCCTATTAATCTATTAAGGTGGCCAGCTATATATATCAATATCTATATATTAATATAATTGTTATCGAATTTAATTTATCACATGCAAAATTGAAAACCGAATCAAAACTCTTCCTTTTAGGATTCGATTTGATTTTCTAATTAGGAAACTTACATATATGAAATTGACATTTATCTGCCAAATATTTTTGGAAATATAACGTTCCCTATTAATTAATTAACTCCTTGATTACTAACCATAATGAATTGATATTACATCAAGGCACACAATGGACTTGTATTAGCCAAACATAGCACTTTCCTAATACCATTTTGTCAACTCTTGATTAATTATACTTTATGCCCAAACCTTTTGGAAATACACAAAATACCCCAAAGTGCTTAACTCTTTAATTACTTTTAACCCCCAAAATTTCTTGACATTTTTAATAACATCTTATTAACATCTCTTCGCTATCTATAAGATCATACACCTATATACGTGTGACCTATTAGGTTTGGTAATGTTTGGAATTACTAAATAACCCATCATATGAGGAATTACTAAAAAAACCCCTCATATGCTTCACTAGTCACGAGTGATACCTAGCAACATATCATAATGCAACCCGAAGAACTCAAAATAAGGGTAGAGACCCTAATTTGGACCTCTCAGTCATAGGCTCATATATAGTCTGGTCATTTCGCCTAGTTATCTTGATAGGACTAGTAGGGTATGGATCCTATCAAACCCATAGTCCTACAACCACATGACTTATTTAAGTACCATGATTCATATGATGAAATTAGAAACCGTTTTCTAATGTTCATTATGCTTTGGCCGAAGACTCTCGAATCATGTCCTAAAAGATGACATAGGTCAAGCTCCCGTTTATGTGGGTAGACAGATCCTTTCTTAACCATACATAAGTCTTCGAATGCTTTCTACTGAACCCCATAACACATATATGGAGTTCCCTGAAGAATACCAGAACATTGTGTAGTCAAAGCTCAATAGTCATATTCAAGACTACCACGGTGTCTCAAGTCAAAGGACTATGCTACACAACCTATGCTAATGGATCATCCATTGATAGGTCCATAAAGACTCCATGGTGATCACATTCAGTACCCTTGTTCACTAAAAAGCACTCACCTGCTAGCCTTAGTGTCTCCACATTGATGGTGATAAACCCACCATTTTCTCACTATTTTGGTCCATTTTGAGCTTTCATATAGCAAGAAATTGAGATTTAATATTTTTCAAAAAAATGAAAAATGGGCTTAGAGGATTATAATTTAATGTTACATTATCAAAAAATTATTTTATTAAATGAGGATGTTAGACGAAAAACGATATAATGTTCTAATGTTATGAGTGGACTTCAATGTCCTACTATTATGATGCGTATATTGGAATATGGGTCCCATTATTACGAAGTGTGTGTTAGGCTATGGGTCTTATTATGGGTTCTACTTCTATGCTGCATGTGTTGGGCTATGGGTCTTGCCGCTGTGGTATGTGTTGGACTGTGATGTCCTGCTATTATGATGTTGAGTGAATTTAGTTGGTGTGCCAATGGTGTCATGTATGTTATATCGATTGTGTGATTAAGAGATTGAAAGACTATGTACGTGAGTTACTTATCTTTTATCCGGGCTGCGTGACCGAGGCATAATACATTGTAACTAAACAGAATGGCTATAGGCCAGTTTCACTAGACTAGGCATATATGTGTAGCGTGTTTTGCGTGCGTGAGATGAATTAACAATAATGTTTTGAAATTGATAATGATGATATATATTAAACTTAATATAATGATATACATGATGATAATAAGAATAGAAAATGATTTTATAAACTATTTAGTATTAAAATGTTTTAATGTTGATGTATGACGTAGTAGAAAGTATTGAAAATAATATTATTTTACAACAATGATGATGTCGTGATCGATGAGAGATAGTAGAATTAGTTAATGATTATGAAACTGCATCACGATGATATTAAATTATCAGTATATTTTGTTTTTAACATTCAACTAAACTAATTGAGCGACCTTAAAATGTGTTTAGGTTCTTCCTTTCAAGTGCAAGAGGGTAGTCGTAGTTTTAAACTCAATGAGTCCGAGATTGAATTCACAGGGAGCCTATATTATTTAGTTTTTAGGTTACGAAGGGAATTTAGATTTTAATGTAAAAGAAGTTTGATATTTTTAGTTGAAACTAAATCTTAGGATTTAACAGAAATAAAGCAAATAAAAACAAATAAAGTTAAAACTAATAAGTAAGTTAACTTTACGAAAGAGCGTTAACAATTCAATTATATTTCTATTTTCTTTTAAATTCAGAATAAATTGAAAATAATTTAATCTAATTAAGTACTACGACAATCTGATTTGAATAACGAAATCAATAATGAAAAAGTCCTTGATTCAACTTGTAAGTCCGGGTAGTTCACTACTTTACTCTGGGATGTTTACTTTTAAAACTGAAATTCAGTTTTGTTTAAAAATTACTGAGAATATTTGAATCAAAAACCTATACCAGTGATTTCAACGAATGTGGTTAAAGGTTTTTGTTTTCGAAAGCTTTTCAAACAAATGAATTTAAAGTTTTACTTGAAACCTATTTATAATCTTATCCAAAAATATGTAGATAGTTATAATAAAAAACCCATACCAGTGATTTCAACGAATATGGTTAAAGATTTCCATTTTCTAATGTTTTCGAAACAAGCTAAAATAGATTTAAAATAGTAGATCCCTACGCATATGCCTTTGAAAACCATGGGAAGGGTTTACGTGTATCCCAGAATATTTTCATGAACTACTCGTCCTTGATTCGTTGAATCAAAAACTAGGGTTTCTACGCAGACATTATTTTAGATGAAACAAAATCAATAGACACGTAAATCATCATTCGATCTATCAAATGAAATCTAAAAATCATATATTAAAATGTTCAAATGAAAATAACTTACACGGAAATCAACTCAGAAAAAGCGTAAGATAAAAGTTCTGCGAAGGATAGGAATACATCATATGAATCGTTTAAATCTCTCTAAAACAATATAAAAACTCTCTTAAAAAAAGTTCTCTCAAGCAATATGAAAAAGGATGGATCTCCCCTCAGTCGGTTGTGCAGAGGTATTTATGAAGGGTTCATCAAAAACCCTAAAATTCAATTAAACCACGTGCCCATCAAGTCTCGGTGGTTCGGACCGTCTGGGGAGTGGTCCGGACCATTTTTGTTGATGCTTGAACCACAGCTTCCTTTTCATCCTGTAAGCTAACTCCATTGTGAAAAACTTCAATGTTTTCATCCTTTTCCCTACAATTAAAAGAATAAAACTTATAAATTACAAATTAACATTAAAACCTTGGATTAAAACATGTAAATGCATTAAAATTATCAAAATATAGAGTTAGTAATTACACTTTTCAAGTGTAATCACATCCCCCAAAGTGAAGAATAAAAGAGCTGTGATTATGTGCAACCCCTCAAGAAAAGAAATTGATAGGCCTAAAAGATCACTACAAAAAAAAGGGGGTATAAGTCTCTACTTAGTCCAAGAATGCTCAATTAACCAATGTTAAATAAAATCTACTCCTATGCACATAAATTCTTTTCCATGAAAGTCAAAAGATACGCACAAGGGTATGACACACTCAACTTGAACTAAGTTTCATATTAATGCTAGAGCAAGATTCACTCATCACTTTCTCACTCAATTCCATAATCAACTACACCAAAAGGGTTGACATGTAGGTATAAATGTGCTAAATTCGCGTATTCAATTTCAAAATACTCCAAAATTTTTAAATTTTGTAATTTTGGAAAGAAAGATCATCAAAATTTTACAATTTTGGTACGAAAAATCATCATTTGCAATTTTAGTACGAAAGATCATCATGAGAACCCTACCCATCCCCCAACTTAAAATTCACATTATCCTCAATGTGAGAACCATAATGCATATGTGGGTCTATAGTATGCAAAGTGAGCGTGATGAGAGTAATGAGTATGAGATAATGGCTATAACAGTCATAAATAAGAACATAGCACAATTTAAACTATGCATGCACCCATTATTTAAACCTCTTAACATATTAACTAATTTATTTCTCCCCAACATAGATTGAAGAAATTAATGAACTAAATGTGATAGCATGAAAACAAATAACATGATAGGCAGCATATAAATATAAAATGTAAAAGAAAAGGATTACCTTGTGTTGTCTTCAAGGATATGATGAGATTCAAAAAAATTGTGCAAGGTAGTACCAAAGGCCTCATCTTGATTCAACTCAGTGGGAATGTTAACACCCTCCTTACACGTAGTGTCAAAAGTCTTTATGTCATAGATATCTTGTAACGGTGGCATATCATTATAATCAGATAAAGAGCTCATTTTAGACTCTATACTCGTGTCTGTGTCCATAGCATAAGAAGGTGCATCAGACCATTCATTATTAACAGTTATCTCTACCCACTCCATATCTATTAATAGTTGAAGGTCAACCTCATTCCACCATTGGTTGTCAAATAATTGGTCAGGTGTTATATGCATCAATGGTGGATAAACTAACGACAAGGGTAGTGAATAACCTTCCATAAAATACCTCTCAGGCCACCATTCAGCTTTATTCTCAGACCTCTCAAGGTCACTACCCTCACTAGATAGGTAGGGTGTTGCTTCCCACTTACGTTTGTGCCCAATTAAGGTGTTAATAGTGTTTCACTGATTATGATTTTTAAGGTTAAGATCAATCTTGATGTACCTGTTCTTTGTAAAGAAAATAGAAATAAGGCTTAAGAACACAAATAATCAAAAGTGTCAACACTAGGTAATAATAGAATGCTGAAAGGTAAAAAATAAAAAATAAAAGAAAACTGAAATAAGGATAAATAATAAAGCCAAACAAAGATAAATAGAATACAAAATTAAAATAGGCACATCCTAATTCAATCCTACTCGTAAGGTGGGGGATCTAAGAGATCCCAAGTTTCAATCTCCATTATGAAATTCTCAAAATATGGTTTGAGATGATGGCCATTAATCTTGAAAATAGTGTTGTTGCGTGGGTTGTGAACCTCACATACACCATGTCCTGAGACGGAAAGGATGACAAAAGGATTATACCATCTAGATCGAAGCTTTCCCAGGAAAAGATGTATCCTTGAATCATACATAAAAACCTTTCGGCCTATATGAAAAGATTTCCTACGAATGTGTTTATCATGCAAGTACTTCATCTTAGCCTTGGAAAATTTCGCATTCTCAAAAGCATTATTTCTTAATTCTTCTAATTCATTAAGTTGAAGCTTTCGAAGAACACCGGCATCATCTATACTCTAATTAAATTACCGGATTGCCTAATAAGCTCTTTGTTCCATCTCAACGGGTAAGTGACAAGCCTTACAAAAATAAGGCGATAGGGAGACATACCCAAGATAGTTTTATAAGCTGTCTGATATGCCCACAATGTATCAACTAGTCGTGAAGACCAATCTTTTCGAGTAGGATTGATAGTCTTCTCAAGGGGTTCCCTTAATCTCCCTATTTACTAATTCAACTTGGCCACTGTTTTGTGGGTGATATGCAGTTCCCACTTTATGTGTCATACCATATTTACGCATTAAGATACCAACATGTTTATTGCAAAAATGTTTACCTTTATCACTAATGATTGCTCTTGGCATCCCAAAACAAGAAAAGATTTGTTCTTTTAAAAAGTTAACTACTACCCGGTGGTCATTGGTGCAAGTGACAATGGCTTCTACCCATTTAGACATATAATTTATGGCCACTAAAATGTACTCAACACCAAATGAATTAGGAAATGGACCCATAAAATCTATCCCCCAACGATCAAAAATTTCTAAAATGATCACAAGATTTTGGGGCATCTCATTACGTTTAGATAAAGCTCCTAAACGTTGGCAACGATCACATCTCAAACAATAATTGTGCACGTTTTTAAACATAGAGGGCCAATAAAATCCACTTTGAAGGATTTTAACGGCAGTTTTCTTTGAAGAGAAAGGGCCCCCACAAGCCAATGTGTGGCAAAATTCAATGACACTGTGAATCTCATTGTCGGGAATGCATCTCCTTATAATTTAATCTGGGTAATACTTATAGAGGTATGGCTCATCCCAAAAGAAATTTCTCACATTATTTAAAAACTTTCCTCTATCAACTTTTGTCCAATGGGAAGGCATTTGTTCTGTTGCTAAGAAGTTGGCAATATCTGAATACTAAGGAGATTGATCATGAGGGCTAGTGCTAACATGCATGAGATGCTCATCAGGGAAATGCTCATTAATTATCAGGTCACTAGATTCAGACACATACTGTGGCAATCTAGACAAATGGTCAGGTTCCACATTTTCCACTTCTTTCTTATCCTTAATCTCTAAATCAAACTCTTAAAGGAGTAGGATCCATCTAATTAGACGAGGTTTGGCCTCTTTTTCAAAAAGAAGATATTTAAAGGCCACATGGTCCGTGAACACTGTGACATGAGAACCTACTAAATAAGTGTCAAGGGCAAACACTACTACTAGGAGCTCTTTTTCAGTGGTAGTATAATTCATTTGAGCTTCATTTAGAGTTTTACTAGTGTAGTAAATGACATAGGGTTTCCCCTATTTTCATTACCCTAAAACTACTCCCATTGCAAATTCACTAACATTGCACATAAGCTCGAATGGTAAAGACCAATCTACGCTTTGAATAATAGGTGCGGTAGTTAGCAAGTGTTTAAGCCTATCAAATTCCTTTTGACAAGATGCCGTCCATTCAAATGGAATATCATCAGACAATAATGAGCATAATGGTCGGGCAATAGTACTAAAAGACTGAATAAATCACCGATAAAAACCGGCATGACCAAGGAATGATCGTACATCTTTCACACACCGAGGATTAGGTAGATTTTGGATTGATTCAATTTTTGCTTTATCTACCTCTATCCCTCGAGATGATACTATGTGCCCTAAAAAAATTTCCTTTTGTACCATGAAATGGCACTTTTCCTAATTTAGCACCAAGTTACTTTCCTCACAATGCACTAAAACTTTCTCAAGGTTGGTTAAACAATCATCAAATGCGTCTCTATAAATAGAGAAATCATCCATAAAAACTTCCAAGAATTCCTCAACCATATCATTGAAAATACTCATCATACACCTTTGAAAAATCGCAGGTGCATTACACAACCTAAAGGGCAAGCATCTATAAGCATAAGTGCTAAATGGGCATGTAAAAGTTGTCTTTTCTTGGTCTTTAAGTACTACTTTAACCTGATTATACCCCGAGTATCCATCCAGAAAATAATAGTAAGACTTTCCTGCTACTCTCTCAAGTACTTGATCAAGAAATTGAAAGGGAAAATGGTCCTTTCAGGTCACAATATTTAAGTGCCTATAATCTATGCACATATGCCACCCGATTTGGGTGCGTTGAGGCACTAACTCTCCTTTCTCATTCTCAACTATGATGACACCGGATTTCTTAGGAACCACTTGGGTGGGAATCCCCCATTTTGAATCAGAGATGGGGTAAATAATACCTGCATCAAGCAACTTAAGCACTTCCCCTTTTATAACTTCTTTCATATTCGGGTTTAGTCTTTGTTGCAGTTGCCTTAATGGTTTGGTTTCATCATCAAGGTATATGATGAGAACATACTAATGGGCTAATACCTCAAAGATCTGCAACAGTTTAACCTAAGGCCTTTCAGTGGGCATTTAAGATAGCTAGTAACTTCTGTCCCTGATCCTTTTCTAACTTTAAAGAGATAACTACCAGGAATGTCTCACCTCTTCTAGGAACACATACTTAAGTTCACTAGGCAATGGTTTCTTAGAAGGACAAGGAGGACACTCAATTGATGGCTTGGGTTTGATCAAGGATGGCTCTAAAGATTCAAAAACTGGCACCCTGCCATTAATTGCCATACCTTCTTCTCTATCACTTAATATTTTCTCATTATTTATAAAATTTATTCCATCCAGAGCTTCACACTTCTCGTTCCTCACAAATGCTCGCTCTAATGGATCATCTAATAAAGTTCTCTCAAAGTATTCTTCACTTAAAGCGTGAATTACTTCTACTTCCCTTTTATCCTCAAATTCCCCCATTTGTTTTCTTACCCGAAAGATGTTCATCTCTATGGTCATATTTCTAAGGGAGAGTTTCATGACCCCGCTTCTACAATGGATTATAGCATTGGATGCAGCTAGAAATGGTCTACCAAGAATGACCGGAATAGATTGAGTAGGATTTAGAATGGGGTGGGTGTCCAATACAATGAAATCAACAGGAAAGTAGAATTTGTCTACTTGGACTAACACATCTTCCACTATACCCCTTGGCATTTTGACTGAACGATCAGTGATTGCACTTGAAAAGTGTAATTACAAACTCCACATTTTGATACTTATGCGTGCATTTAACTATTTAATTTGGAA
>QLOD02000033.1:18006535-18018499 GCA_003260245.2 Sideroxylon spinosum
TATAGGATGATTTGATTTTTGATATGGGTTTTTATTCTTGTTTCCTTACAAGTTATTTCCTATTATTTCTTTATTCTGATTTCCTTACAAAGCTAGAATTCCTTATTTGATATAAGAAAATTTGATTATAAATAAGATTCAAGGGAGAAGAGAAGAGATAATTCAATTCTCTCTTTCTTTATTTCTTTCAATTTGGCATCAGAGCAAATAAGTCTGATTTCAAAAAGAGAAAAAAAAAGTACAGTCGGCATTGGAAGAGAAACCTCGTCGTCGGTGACCTTCCGACCATCGGAGTAGGCAACTGACCACGACAAAAAGATCGTCTCCCGCTAGCAATCATCACCTATCTAAGCACGTCACCAGAGAAAGACCGACGTGCCTCCATGCGCGTCTTACAACCAACGCCCAAGTCTCATGTGCCTCCTTTCATTTAGCACATGCTGGTGCGTGGCCTTCCAGAAACTTACCAGCAACACATGACGACGATCGCCTGATGAATAGGAGTCTTCTGTGTCACCAGTAGCCCTTGTTGATGAAGCTTTGATGATCCGCTACTCTGTTACTATTCTTTGTCTCTGTTTGTTCTTGTCAAAGCCACTATCCATGATCTATCGGAGTCAATTTATGTTTTTGGTAATGCTTATTTGAAGATTTGTTGTTGTTCATCGTCTTTGTTGTTGTTCTTCAATTTTTTCTTCGATTTATGCTGCTATCCTTCGATTTCTGTTGTTATCCTTCGATCTGATAATCCTCTTTTTGTTGATTTTGGTTTCTTTTTAACCTATGGGTGAATGGAAAGTTACTGCTATTGAACCAAAAATAATATCAATGAAAGATGAAGACATCCCTTGATCAATTACTTCTAAGAAATTGAATGGGCTGTATTATTTAGCTTAGGCCCATGTAGTGAAAGTATTTCTTCGTGGTAAGAAGAAACTAAAATTTATTACTGATTTTCCAACCAAATCGGAGGATAGTACATATGATAATTGGCTTAGTGAAAATTCTATTGTTATGGGGTGGTTATGGCACAGTCTAGAACCTCACATTGCTATAACTGTAGAGTCCTGTAATTCTTCAAAGAAAATTTAGGATTCTCTTGCTGACTCATTCTCCCAGCAAAGTAATGTTTCAAGAGTTTTTGAAATATAGGTCGTCCTCTTTCAAAATATTATAGATTTCTCAAAAATCTATGGGATCAGTTGTTACAACATAGGCCCTTCACTACAGACCTTGAGCAACAAAAGTAGCACTGGGAAGATTTTATGATTGTTTCTCTTTTTTCTGGGCTTGATTCAGATTTACGTGGTTTTAAAGATCAGATTCTTACCAGTGAAACCTTGCCTACTGCTGCTAATGCCTGCACTCACCTGCTGAGATCAGCTTTAGGGAATCGTATATCGATTCAGATTACCACTTCAGAAACCTCTGCTTTGATCTCAAATGACACTGCTCAAGGAGTCTCTCGTGACAATATGCGAGGATGCAATCATACATCACGAGGTTCAGCTCATGGTGGTTGTTTTTCTCAAGGGTGAGGCGATCGTAAATGTTCTAACTGTGGATGGACCAATTAAACTGAGCCATATTATTGGGCTAAGTATGGTAAGCCAGATCAAGTTCACCACATGTCCGATAATCCTACGCCTGTGGTTTCCACCAGTCCAAGCCCTCAACTACTACCACTGATCTTACTGCATAACTCAATGAATTGTAAACCCTTCAGATGTCTCACTCACCTACTTCCGCTGCTACATTAGCCAATTCAAGTAATGTTACTTGTATTGTTTTTGCTCCACCTTCATGGGTCATTGATTCTGGTGCAATCTCTTATATCTCTGGCAACTCTTCCTCCTTCTCTCATTAAAATCCTATTTCTCATCATGTTGTTTTAGCTGATGGGTCTTCTCGTCCAGTACAAGGACAAGGAGTTCTTTTTCCTCATTCCTCACTCCATTTGCCTTAAAGTCTCTATATGCCTAATTTAATTTATTATCTATTAGCCAGTTGACTAAAACCTTACACTGTTCCGTAACCTTTTCTCCTACTTCTTGTGTACTTCAGGACCTCAAGATCAAAAGGAAAATTGGTTTGAGGCATGAAAAAGACGGCCTTTACTACCTGGATCCTACTAGTCTTCCTTCCACAACTTCATCGGTTTTGAGTGCAACTATGTCTCCTATGCAATGACATTTCTATTTTAGCCATCATTCTTTGAATAAATTGAAATTTGTTATTCCTAATTTAAGTCTGGTATCAACTCTAGAATGTGAACATTGTCAACTTAGCAAGCATCACGGTAGTTCGTTTCCTAATCATGGTGTTAGTCGTAAACCGGAATCTTTTGATTTAGTTCATACCAATATTTGGGGACTTTCTCGCACTTCTAGTATTAATGTTTACTAGTATTTTGTTATTTTTATTGATAATTACTCTCGCATGACTTGGTTATTTTTGATGAAAAATATATCTGAATTACCTTATAATGTGACTCGTTTTTATAATGAAGTGTTTATCCAATTTGAGAGACATATCAAAATTTTTCGTTTTGATAATGCTCTTGAGTACCAACAATCTATTATGGACTCGTTTTGTGTTGATCGAGGTATTATTCACTAGACATCTTGTGTTCATACATCACAGTAAAATGGTGTTGTCAAATGTAAACACTGTCATTTGCGTGATGTTGCTTGTACTATGATGTTTAATATGTAGGTTCCCCAACCTTTTTGGGGCTATGCTATTCTTACTGCATGTTCTCTCATCAACCGTATGCCATCTACGGTCTTGGATAACAAGTCTTCCTTTTCTAGCTTGTATCCAGATGGTAATCCTTTTCCTCTTACTCCTCGTGTCTTTGATTGTGTAGCCTTTATTCATGTTCTTGATTCTAGTTTGGATAAGTATCTCCTCGTTCTCGAAAATGTATTTTCTTGCTATCCTCGTACACAAAAAGGGTACCATTGCTATCATCTGGCATCTCGTCGGTATTTTATGAGTGTTGATGTTACTTTTTTTGAGTTCACCGCCCTTTTTCTCTACATTTGGGACTCAATTATCTCATAATCTTATTTCTAGTATTCAGGGGGAGTCATATCCTGCTCGTGAGGGGGAGACTAGTCCTGTATTATCTTTACCCATTTTGCAGAAGTCTCAGAAAAATCCACACTCTCAAATGCAAGTGTACCAGCGAATCAAGACAGACCTATTGTTTCTTACGGCCCATCTCAATCAACCAATTTTTCTAAGGTTCCCACTACTATTCTTCCTACCTCTGATGATGATTTACCTACTGCTCTGGTAAATGTGCTTGTACATAGCATCCCATTGCTAAATTTATTTCCTATTATCGTACTTCTCATTGTTTATGTTCCTTTGCGTGTGCTTTATCTTTTGTTTCTACTCCAGCATCATATCGAGCAGCATTATCTTCTCCTGGCTGGAAGCATACCATGGATGAAGAGATGGAAGCAATTTATAAAAATCATACCTGGGAATTGGCACCATTACCTTTAAGGAAGCAATCAGTGGGATGTTATTGGGTTTATAATGTCAAGTATCTTCCAGATGGATCAGTTAAACAACTTAAAGCCCGATTTATTGCCAAAGGTTACACTCAAACTTATGGCGTTGATTATCAGGAGACCTTTTCTCTAGTTGGTCTGCTTAATTCTATTCGTATTCTTCTTGTCATGGCTGTAAGTCGATCTTGGCCCCTTTACCAGCTGGATGTTAAAAATACTTTCCTTCATGGTGAACTTCAAGAGGAAGTTTATATGGATCAACCACCTGGCTATGTGGTTACTGGGAGTGAACACTTAGTTTGCTGGTTACGCCGTGTTCTATATGGTCTGAAACAATCCCGTCGTGCTTGATTTGATCACTTCAGTAAGGTTTTTTTGAGATATAGTCTGCAGCGATCTACCTCAGATCATTCTTTCTTTACCAAGCACTCTTTTTTTGGTACCATTGTATTGATTGTGTACCATTGTATTTCAAAAACTATCTAAGTCAACATTTTCATACCAAAGACTTGGGTGCCCTTCGCAATTTTCTTGGCATAGAAATAGCACGTTCCAATGCAGATCTCATGTTTTCTCAGCACAAATATGTTTTGAATCTTTTATCTAAGACTAGCTTACTAGGATCTTGACCTGCTGATGCTCCCATGAACACATCTGTTAAACTTGATACGACTACTGGTTCCCCATTCTTTGATGTGAGTCGTTATCAATGCCTGGTGGGGAAATTGATTTATCTCACAGTCACTCGGCCTGACATTACCTATGCAGTGCATATTGTTAGTCAGTTTATGCATGCTCTTCATTCCACCCATTTTGAAGCCATATGTCATATTTTACGTTACTTGAAGAGTACTCTTGGCCATGGTCTATTATACCGACTTTCTTCTTTTACAGTGATTGGCTATAGTGATGCTGATTGGGTTGGAAACTAAGATGATCGCCGGTCAACTTCAGGTTATTGTATATTTGTTGGTGGTAATTTGGTTACTTGGCGCAGCAAAAAACAACAAGCCGTGGCTCGTTCAAGTGCTGAAGTTGAGTATCCTGCTATGGCTCATACTACTTCTGAAATGCTCTGGGTTCACCCTCTACTTCGTGATTTTGGTATTGATGTTCCTACCCCATGGCAATGCATTATGACAATCAAGCTGCCATCTTTACTGCAAGTAATCCCGTGTTTCATGAACATCCTAAGAATAATGTGGTAGATTACCACTTCATTCGGGATTTGGTGCTTCATAAAGAGCTGAGTACTCCATTTGTTCGATCTTCTTGTCAATTGGCTAATCTTCTCACCAAGCCATTGCCCCATTCCTCATTTCAGAGTCTATCATCCAAGCTAGGCATTTCTAACTTAAATACTCCAGCTTGAGGGAGAGTGTTAGAATATAGGATGATTTGCTTTTTGATCTGGGTTTTTATTCTTGTTTCCTAACAAGTTATTTCCTATTATTTCTTTATTCTTATTTCCTTATTCTTATTTCCTTACAAAGCTAGGATTCCTTATTTGATGTAAGACACTTTGATTATAAATAAGATTCAATGGAGAAAAAAAAAAAAAAAACAATTCAATTCTCTCTTCCTTTATAGCTTTCAGTTGTCTGCAATAACAAAAGCCAGTGAAAAGATTTGTAGTTTAGCATCATTTCCTATAGCAATAAGCAACTACCCTTTATAATTTTCGTATAAGTGGGTACCATCTATTGTTATAACATTTCTACAAAAGTAGAAGCCATTAATAGACGGTTTGAATGCCTAAAACATATACTGTCAGATGGTAGTACCAGCGACCAATCTGGGATGGTAGCTATAATTAATAACAATGCCAAGATTGTATTTTTGCACTGCATGAAGAAATACAAGTAACTTATTATATGATTCATCCCAATCACCAAACCACTGACAATTACCTTTTGTTTTGCAACCTATGCTTTGCTATCTAATATTATATATTGAAATTGATTTTTCACTACGAGAGCTAAAAAATCGATTGAAACTGATGAATCTTTCTTTACCAATTCCTATATATGCAGTATAACATAACCCGCATTTAATTAAGAACGATCTCGATTCATCTGAGCCTAAACACAACTATGAGGACCCTCGTACTTGGTGATATCAAACTACCTATGTCTTTTTAGTTTAGTAGCCCGTAGTCACCAAATATAAGGAGTTATACTAACATTTTGCACTTAATAGCCCATATCTTTATTTCTGACTCAACTGTCTTAAATTGAGTATTGGTTCTAATAGAGTACGTCTTCAAAGCTCTAATTAACTCAATTTTTTCTTTGAATAAAACTCCAACACAAGGTTCATTTGTCTTAGGGTCCCAATTTAGGTAATAGAACCTACATGTGGAAGCTGCAATGCTTAGCTTACTCAGAGTTGTAAATAATTGGAAAGCTGACTAATGTAATTCTTATTCACCCTCTTCGACACCCTCATTAGCCTTAAGGCCAACATTAATGTTGACATTTTCATAACCATTATGGTAAACATTAAAATCAACATCTAGCCTAAAAATTAAGTCTTTCTTTGCCATCATATCTTCCAAGGTCGGAGGCACAACTGATGCAGCAACACCTATTCACTCCTCATACTCATCTAGTTCCTGAATCGCACCCCAACAAACTTTGCATGCATAGGACTATTGGGCGATTGGAGATCATGAAAATTGGAGGCATGCTCTTCCTCAGAGTTAAAGATAGGTGTTATGTTCACATTAGCAACAACTGGCATTTGCCGAGGAAAATCAACTAATAATACGTGATAATCTAAGTACAAGTCAATGTGCAACCATTTCAACTGATCTACTGCATCCATCATTCTCCTAACCCAGTTTTCATTTTTAACCCGAAATGGCATAATAAGTTATAGGTTCAACAACCACTGCATACCGATATGTAACATTAAACTTCACTCAAACCTTTTCTACACCTAATGTCTTACACATTTTGACGATTAGATCCTCAGAGTTTATAGTAGTAGGAACTCAAATGCTCTTCTCGTAGCCACGATCAGAGGACAATCTATCAACAGTTGAAGTTACATTCCCACACCAATAGTAGAATACAATCACGTATTGTTTTTGACATCTTACCTTCTATAATGAAAAATACGAACTCAAGGTTAGAAATTTTGAAAACATTAAGTAATATTGATTACTCAATATTTATGAGAGGATCAATCTATATTTATCGCTCTAATTTTAAATTTAAATTAGTCACATTTACTATACTTGTGTTATTTCTTACACATTCTATTCGAAGCAAAATTAAGTCAGGGACTTCAAAGCTTGTCAGATGATATCAACATATTTTTTTCCTATTACAAGCATTTCTAAGAAAATTGAGTCTAAGATGAAACAAAATTTACTGCAGAAATTGATTTACAAGATTCTTAACATCAAATGGAGTACTTGAAAGGGTTCTGTCTTTAAGGTGTGAATTTGAGAACCAAAATTATTCACTAACAACCGAATAGTTTAATGTTTCCTTTTAAAGCACTTAAAATAATCATTAAACTATTGTAAGAAGGGTTCCCCCACCAAAACAAAATGTTCAACATAACTATATATGATGAATTCACGTACATATTAAAGTAAAAATATAGAAATGTGTGCATCTGAACATAATCACATAATGTTAAATTGAAAATGTAAATCACAACTAATAGCAAAATCTAATCAACTCAATTTAGTTATAAATATTACGAAGGAAATCTATAAGCATAGCTAGTGAACTATATTTAGGGACAGAAATCAAAAAATCTAGTTCAAACAGATAACTGAATCAAACCAAGATTCATTTCACAAATTAACAATAGAATTTTAGCAGCAAATGTATGAAATTTTATACCTTTTAACAGATCAATAAACCCTCATAAAACAAAAACAATCGGATTGGCCGGCTAAGCAATGGCATGAAAGACCAGCACTGAGAGATCACTGAACAAAGCGTAGAACCCAAATTCAATAATGTCATAATTTATAATTGCAAAACCTAAATTAATAATCACACAATGAAATCAACAAACTCAAATTGATAATGTCAATAATTTTATCTTCCTAATTCAATAGTAATTGATTCAATGGAAGTCAACAAGCCTATATTCAAGAATGGGTGACAATGGGTGACAAAAATGGGAGGAGATAGGAGAACTTACACTTGGTGGAGAAGTGTCATCAAACTCGAAGAGATAACCGGTAATGCAAATAACGGACGACAAATTGTAAGCCTATGAAGGAGACAAGTGCGAAATACAGAGAGTAAGAAAGAGATTATGACTAAGATAGTAGAGAGAGAGAGAAAGAGAGAGACTAAGAGACTGTCTGCGTTGGGGAATATGTGAACCCAGAAACGTCTTATGATACGACGTTTTAACTAACAAGTAAAACCGCATTCTCAGATAATGGTTCTTCAAGTGGAGCTGGTCAACAACTGCATTGTCAAATAGCGTTTTATTAGAAAGCATTGTACCATATGACGTTTTTAGCATATCTAACAACCATGATCTGAGATGAAGTTTTATTAATAGCACAGTTCGAAATTCCTTTTTTTTTTTTTTTTGGCAACAATCCCCTATTTTGTGCTTAAAACGTTAGTAAAAAAGAAAATCTCTAGACCTGGGTTGGAACCAGGGAATCTATGTTCTTTTGTTCATTGCAGAAGCTATATCTATCTTTATGTGCATATTCATATGGATATACACATGTTTTCTTGATCAAAGATTATGATTTTTCTCTTTTTAGTTTACAAACGATATTGATTTGCACATCATAATTACATTTTTATACACTTTTTACTATGCTAATTGCATAAACACATTTGCTTAAGACTTAGTTTTATTATATATTTCTCATACACTTGTGTTTTGTGTTGGTTGTAATTTTTAGAAATTAAATCTAGGCAATTGGAGACCAAATCAACATAAAAATGAACGTGGAAAAGTCTCATTTGAATGAGAGGCAAAAAGTGGAAGAAAAAGAGCTCAAAAATGAGAAAGAAATAAAGTATGGAGAAGATAATGCTAATAAGCGTTTAAACAAGATTTCAACTCAAAATTTTTCTAAGCCATAAGGACATGGTACGAACAAATGTTGGTATCATACCTTGTTTGCACCCTTTGTTTAAACCACAATGATGAATCTTATTAAAGTTGCAGAATTCGGCTAAGGCATGAAGAAATGGTATGAATAAGAGTTGGCACCATGCCTTGTTCGCACCCTGTTTGCACAACAATGGGCATCTTAACTTCAAACCCTTTAATTTTATCTAAGGCATGAAAAAATAGTGTAAATAAGGATTGGCACTATGCCTTGTTAGCACCCTTGTTCCAACAACAGTGGATGAGCAATTTCAAATCTTCAAAATCTAGCTAAGTATGGACGAATGGTGCCAACCCACGTTCAAACCAACGAGTTTCTGAAGAAATTTTGTAATTCTCCATTTGTTTTGAAGGCTCCTTGGTCATTTCAAACAATTAGGTTGTAATATAAATAGAGGATAACTATAGAGAATTGGGGACATTACATCAATAGTTAGAGATAGAGTAGGGTTTATATAGTTGTAAAGAGAGAAAATAGATCTTGTTTGTTTTCCGAGGAAATTTCATTTTCCTTTTCAATTTCTTTGTAAACAATACTTCAATTCAATACAAGTTTTGTTTCATCTTCAACTATGATTGAGAAGTTATCTTGCTTGGATCCAAATCAGGGAGGGTAGATTATGTACTTGGATTTTCAAGGTAATTTGGTTTTTAATGTTTAAATTTTCTTAAGAATTATCTTTGAATAGTAGTTGATTTATTTGGATCTATTGAAATCACCAATTGAGAATTCTAGATCAAGTTTATTTGTATAGTTTATGTCGTTTATATGTGAGTTGCTAATTAGAATTTTCATGTACTTTCTTGAAGGATTTGTACATGAATTATTAATATTGAATTTGCATGTACTCTTTATAGATTATGCACTCTAAGCGTTTGATTTGGATTTCTAATTAGATGAATCTAACTTTGTCACCAAACTTATCAACTGTTGTTCTTAATTATGCTTCAATGTTCAGTTTCCTTTGGATTTGTAATGAATGATATTTAGTTCGTCTGGATCCTTAGAAATCACTAGTTGATATTTCTTGATTAACTCTTATGATTATATATTTCATATAAATTATATGTGAGTTACTTATTGAAATTTTCATGCCCAATCTTAAGGATTTTGTATGTGGATTGTTACCTAGAACTCTCATGTATTTTACATAGATTATTGCACTCCAAATATTTGATCTAAAGATCCAACTAAGTGAACTTGATTTTACAACCAAATTGATTAGTCATTATTCTCCTTGAAAATCCATAAAAATCACTACTTGAATTAATTTAATCAAGTTCCTTTTATTTTTACTTTCATTAAACTTTTTATCATAAATTGCATTTTCAAAATTTAAAACAATTTTGCTTCATTTCTATTATATGACACCTACTAAATAAGAAAAGAAGAATTGTAAGTTTACCTCTTGCTGTGAGTATGACCAATATTTCACCCTTTACAAATTTAAATTGCTACAACTGATCACCTTACACTTAGGGTATATCCACTTCCCTCTATCATCGAAAGAAGAACACAAACAAATGTGATTTTTGGGTTTAGCCAAAATAGCAAGAGGGCTTTGAATAAAGCTTTGTATGAAATTGTTTACTGCTTAATTGATGGAAATGTGTTGTCTTTTGGATGCGAATTGTGAATTAGGGTTTACGTTCCTATGCAAATCCTAATTGCAACATATTGGGCTATGTTGCTATTTAATTGGGATTTTCAAAGTAATTTTATTTATACTTTTAGCAATCACGTAAAAATAAATTTTTATTTATTTTATAGCCTAATCAAATAAGAAAATAATGTTATTTCATTTTAAATTTAGTTACGATTTTTTTCATTTTATTTATCCATTTGATATTTATTTACTTTTTTACAAATCTTTATAATTTATTTATTTTAAAATTTATCAAACTTACATTTTTTCTTATATTTTATTTATTACATTATTTTTAAAATATATTACTAGATTATTAAAATACATTACATTATTTATAACATATATTGCTAGATATGACACAAATTTAATTACATTTAATAACTTTTGATAATTTTATAATTTAATTCAAACTAAAAAAATTGTGAATTAATTTTTAATTTAAATTAAAGAATGTAATTTTGGCTCAAATTAAAAGAATGAAGTATATTATTTTGATTTTAAAAATGAATTATTTAATAGTAATAAGTTACGTAAACAATTAAGTTACGTATCAAATTATTGTAAATTTGGGGGTGAACGGCGAATTTTTGCTTATTCATTCATAAATATATCTGTCCATTGTATGAAGTGGAGATAGATGTTTAAAAAATTATTAATTCGAAATTCGAAACAAATTTAAAGGTGGATGGATGATTCACACTCTGAATTTGGATATTACTATGTCTGTCTCGTATATGTCCCAGTTGCCTCCAGTGCGCAAATAAAACAGCAAAATGTCAATATCACCCTCGACCAAAAAAACCCTTCTCCTGAGTTCTCACTCCCCGATTTTCTCAGAGCTCACAGCAGAGTCACAATCAAAAGCCAAGCGGCGAAAGAAGCAAAGCTATAGGAAAACTGTTATCGTCCCTGCTTTCATCAATCAGCAGCAGCTTCTTCCGCAAGGGTAGAAGGTAAACTGAGATTCCATTCGCTCTGATTCGAACCGTATTCATTGTGTTTTCCAGTTGTATATATTGAATAGGTTTCCCAAACACTTTTTATCAGATCTCTAGTTTTTGCTACAACCAATCTGTGTTTTCTCCGGTTCATTGAAGAAGTCCTCTTTCTATTTCCCTCTCTATATCTATATATCGTAATTATACATCTATGCACATGCTTGTGTTTGTTTGTTTGATCAAGCTTTGTGTTTATTTTCGTCATATTGTTGGTACTTGTAATTCTTGACTCTGGTCAGTTTATTTTTGAAGTATAGCCAAAATTGTTGGAGGGCCTTTAGAATAAAGCCTTTACCAAGTTGTTTACTGCTTGCTTGATGGAAATGTGGTGCTCTCTGAATGTGGGTTGTGAGCTGTTCATTGCAGTAGCCCTTTTCGTACTTGTCTCCTATGTGCCTACATATGCATATACATATGTGAGTATATGTATGTTGGATTCTGGTTTGTGTTCATTTTTTATACATTGTTGATCCTTGTGATTTTTCACTCTTTTCAGTTTATTAGGCATTGATAATTTTATGGAGTTTTAGCCAAAATAGCTGGAGGTCCTTTTAGAATAAATCCTGAATAAAGTTTTTTAATGCTTAATTGATGGAAATGTGGTGCCTTCTGTACCTGGGTTGGAACCAGGGAATCTGTGTTGTCTCCTGCTCATTGCAGAAGCTATATCTATCTATATGTGCA
>QLOD02000033.1:18018599-18029161 GCA_003260245.2 Sideroxylon spinosum
AAGATAAGCTCCCAATAGCTGATAAGGTGTCCGTTTGATGTAAGCATGCTCCATCTCAGTAGTAAATGATTTATCATTAGTTAGTCCAAAATGACTAGCTAAAGAGGTGTTGATTGGCATGACATTCTACATATTGAGCATATTAAGCACCTTATTGATATATTCAGTTTGTGATAATTGTTAGTGGTATGCCCTAAATATCAATCTTTTTTAGGGGCATTATGGTCATTTTAACATTATAATTATTTTTTTAAATAATAAAAGAGACAAAGTTAATTTTATCATGATTCTAATATTTTGTTTCATGATAAGGCGTTAGGATAAAAATTTAGAAAATGCGTTCATGATTTGATCATGAAAGTAAAACATATATTTATCTAAGTTCTATCCTGAAATGTTCTGCATCATAGGATTATTAATTGGACACTAATAATTCGGTTAAACAAACAGGTGTTATGTTTGCTCCTATAAGGGTAATTAATCTCAAGTTACTTGTGTAGAGACACTAAAATAATATGTGGGCGTATATTGAAGAATTTGTACACTGAATGTGATCAACTGAATAATACCTATACAGAGTTTTATGAATGTGTCAGTAAGTAATTCTTCGTTACATTTATGTAAGTGATCGTCAAACCTAAGACATTATAGTTATCTTATGTGAAGAATATTATACTTTGATATTTCAATATGCTTATTGATTAGCACCTACTATTGTACATTTATAAACCTTTTTGATGTGCTAATTGTAAAAATACATTCACTTAAAACTTGGTTTTATTACATATTTTTCATATGCTTGTATTTTATGCTTGTAATTTTTAGGAATGAGTTCTATACAATTAGAGGCCTAAGCAAAATAAAAATGCAAGTGTAAGAGTCCATATGAATAAGAAGCAAAAAAACAAAAAAGGAAGAAATGGAGCTAAAGATAAAGAGAAAAAGTTCTAAGCGTGGAATCTTGTTTGCATAAACCCTTGTGTGCTCCAAGGTTTGAGCAATAGAAGTGAGGTTCGTTGAAACGCTTGGTTCGAACAAGGGTTCGAACAACCTCTTGTGTGGATTCTTGTTTGAACAATGGTGAACGAATCAACTTTGAAGCTTCAAAGTTTGTCTAAGTATAGAAGATGGTTCGAACCCTTGTTCAAATAAGTGCCTTGTCCACACCCTTGTTTGAACCACCCGAGCCACCTAGATAATATTTGAAATTCTAATGACATCTGAGGGCTTTTTAGTACTTATACAAGAATGGGGTTATAATATAAATAGAGAGTGTATTTTTTAAGAGAAATTCATTAAGAACTAGAATTATGTATTAGATATAGATGTATAGTGTTAGATTTAGAGTTAGACAATGGATTTGTATTTTATAGGGAGAGATTTTTTATCTTGTTCACTTAGTGAGAAAGTTTCATTTCTTTTTTCAATTTTTCTTATAAACATGTCAAATTTCAATGGAAATTCAAGCTTCTCGTCATCTTTGATTGAGTAGTTCTCTTGCTTCGACTCAAATCAACGAGGGTGGATTTGTATGTGAATTTTTAAGTTATTTAGTGTTTTCAATGCTAACGTTTCTTGAGAATTCTCTTTGACTAGTTGTTGACTTGTTTGGATCTATTTAAGTAACTTATTTTTTACTTTAGATTGATACTTGTTTGTATAGTTTATGTAGATTATATGTGAGTTACTAATTAGAATTGTCATGCACTTTTTTGAGAAACTTGTATGTGGATTACTAATATCGAACTTATATGTACTCTCTATAGGTTATATACACTCAAAATGTCTGATTTAAGGTTTCAATTACATTAACTAAATGTTGTAACCAAATCATTCAACTATTATTCTTAATTGTGCTTTATTGTTCAAAATGCTTTTGGATTTGTAATGAATGATCATTAGGTTGCTTGGATCCTTTGAAACCACTAGTTGATGTTACTGGATCAATTCTTGATTATATAATCTATGTACACTATACATGGGTTACTTAGTTAGAATTTGCATGCCCAATCTTAAGGATTTTGTATGTGGATTGTCACCTAGAACTCTTATGTATTTTATCTAAATTATTTCACTCTAAGTGTTTGATCTAGAGACATGACCAAGTGAACTTGATCTTATAACCAAATTAATTATTCATCGTTCTTCTTGAAAATCCATAGAAATCTTCACTGGAATTGGTTTGATCCAAGGTTTTTTTTTTATATTAATTATTTTTAGTTTCATTTTTCCATTACAAGTTTCTAAGTTGGATTTAATTGTCGTTTTTTTAGGTATTTGACAAAATGCCTGCTTAGGTTTCATTATGCAATATTCAAACTAATTTTTCTTGATTTTTCTTATGTGACACCTACTAAATAAGAGAACAAAAATCGTGAGTTCACTACTCCTCTCCCTTTGGGTACGACTAATACTTCATCATTTTATAAATTCAAATTGCTATAATTGATCAAGTTGTACTTGGGTATATCCACATTCTCTCTTCATCGAGAGATGAACACAAGAGATTTTGGTGCCGTTGTTAGGAAAAGCATTGTTTATGCAGAATTCGTAGCTAAGATTGAATCGTCTTAAGCAATTAAGAATATTCTTTCCTATCTTTATTCTCTTATTAGTTTTTCTTTCTTTTTGTATCGTATTATATTGCATTTACTTTCCATTTAGTTAGTTTGCATTGCAATTACTTTAAATTGCACATTTAGCTTAGTTTTATTTTTTATTATTTTTTTTCTTTAATTTCTACATTTTATGATGAACATGGATTTCAATGCATGCATATATGGTTCACTGAACACCACCCACCCACATGTTGGTTATCTAGAAGAGATTTATGGAACACACTTTGTTCTAGAAACTAGACATATGCTACCTTCATATTTTGGGCATGAACATGAGGACCTCCAAGTCAATCTTGAAAAGTTTGAGCTGGTTTGTATGCATATAACTAATGGTTGCTTGGATGTTGTTTTTAGGATTTGTAATATCTATATGTCTTTCCTTAAGATGGCTTTAGATTGGTACTATACTATTTATTCACCTATGCGATCTTAGGAGGATTTTTCGAATGCATTTTTCTTTCACTTTTCCATCATGAATTAAACAAACATCCTCCAATTTTAATCAAAAATTTTTTCTTAGAAAGAGGGCGAGATATTATATGAATGTTAGGAAAAGATTAATAATATTCTACAGTCCTACCCAAGCCATAGAGTTGTGGTACATTTTGAGCTACTTCTTTCATGGTTTGTGTCTAAACATACTTCACACTCTTAATGAGATTCTTGATCTTATACGGTTACACTAGACATATCATAACACTATCTTGAGTTTTTTTATGAAAACATGAGACCTGAGGGAGATTTTGAGCATAATATTACATCTAGCACTTTTGACACTTCGTCACATGCCAACTCTACATGCATACCTCACACCACTCATGAGACTGAATATCATGATCATGAGACTTCACTTGCAATTTTACCTTTAGAGTTTACCAAAGAGTCTTACTCTAACTTAGACACACTCCTTAAGTTTTTTCTAGAAACTTGTCCCCGCGACCTTGAGCATTCACTGAGTAACATTTTTTATTGAGGATCTTGAGGAAAACAATTATGGATTTGAGGATGACTTGCCTCAATTTACTACATTCGAGCCCACATACACTTACATTGATTGTCCTAGCCCCACATCACCCACTGATTAGGGGGATACTACGAGGGAGGAGTCTACCACTTTAATTGTCTCGAAATCTCTTGACCATGAACCTTCCATCACCTACACTAAGAGTTTTGTGGATATTTTTCCTGTGTATGTGGAGCCCATCACTAGTGCATGTTCCTTACTTATTACCACCCCAAGTATGATGCCAATTTTACCTTAATTGCTTAGGTTGTTTATCAAAAGCTTAAGTCTCTTTCTGAGAGTGGGCATGTCACTTGGCCTGAGGAGTTTTGCATTGAGTCAGTCAGACCAAATCATTCACTTATGTACTCGAGAGTGAGAGTGATACACACTTCATTTCTCTTCATTTTCCCCAAACTAAGCATCCTATCTGGGTTTTAGTGAGTGCCTTGTCTGAGATTGACCACACTTAGGTAAGGAAGGTGGTAGAGTATCCTGAGGAGGTATCACACATAAATTTTCTTGGTACCGAGTGCTTATTAGAGCATCCCATGTTCATATTTGACCTTTATTGTTGCCCATATCCAAGGTATTATGGACCCTACTTGGCCACATTATCTTTGATGTCACATACACCTAGAGCTTATCCATCTTCAATCTCTCATGGTTTGAAGAAAATATTTTATTAATAAAATCATTTGGTAAGGCTTGGGATGAGATAGGTGTTGAATGACCCTTTTTTCCAATTTTCTTATACATAGTAGGTAGATTTTTATTTTTCTTATTCTATTATTTCTTGCTAGTTTATACTTAACTAACTTTTTCTTGTTTTTTTTCTTTTATATTTCTTTTCTTTGATTTCTAAATTTTTTTTTTTGGTAGTTTCTTCTTTCATTCAAATAAGAAAGATCTTGAGACAGTATCTTTCCTTCATCTTTTCCTTAACCTCATACTTTCATTTTCCTGCTTAATGATTATGTATCCTTGTAGTTGGGAGTGTAGTGGAATCTAGGTTGGGGGTGGATTAGGTGAAGCCTTAAGTAATTTAAATAATGGGTGTATGCTTGACTTCTGCTTATTCTTGGTTGATTGAATTGTGCCTTTAGTGACTATGGTTATATGCTCTTCATCATGCTTATTTTTACACTACCGACCCACATTAGCTTTGTGGTTGAGAGACGAACACAAACACTTACGTTTCATTTATGGTTTGTAAGTAATAATCATTGAGTACATGGTAAGATATACATGGAAATATGTAAATGTACAACACAGAATGTATCACTCTCAGTAAAGAAATAGCACACTCTATGTGTTGTTCTATGATTTAACTCAAAGAGAAAAACCCCAGCCATAAATAAGAAACGAGTTTTTGTATTTCACTGATTAAAGTTAATATCTGTGGATTGAATACATATGATTGAGTTACAAGTTGACAATTATTCCATACTACATGTAACTTAATCATAGCGTTGTATGATGGAAGGATTAAATTGCTTAGAAATTGTTAACTGAAAGGTTCACATGTACGTTTACAATTGAATTTAAAAAAAATATTTAATTTAATACTTAAGATCTTGATCTTCATGATATTCACATATTTTGCTTACTTGTATGCTATGAAAAACTAAATGCTGAAAACTACCTCCAAATATTCTTCTTGGACTTTCTGTTTCAACCAACATGTCTTCCTCTTGCCTTACAAACCCTAATGTTTTGTAATTGTTAATGTGGATGAATGATAGAATTCATTCACTATTTATAAGGAGAGAGAGGACCTAATTTTCTAATTAGTCATTTAATCTCTACTATCCATCAAAATAGGATATGATTAGGAAATTAATTCACATTCTTTTGCCATTAATAACTCTTCTAAATCCACATCAAATTTTGATTCTTTAATGGACTACTTTAATTAGGGCACCAATAATGGAAATTAATAATTAATTAATTCTAATAGTCTCCCATTTGGTCCATATAATAATCCTACAATCATAATTTGATATAGGAAACATAAGGCATGCAATAACATTAGAAAAGGTATCTTAATGGCTTATCATGATTAAATAAAACATAAATAAGGGTCATAGCGGTTCCATACTTTTTTAAGAGCATAGTTCCTTCCATGTACTACGTCATCATGATTTTTTAACAAGATCTATAAGGTGAGTTATCATTGAAGGTTCAATAATGTCTTTTTAACAGACCATTTCTGTCAAATTAAACAATTCACATGCATGTCAATAAATATTGCAAGATGAAACTTGTAATTTCAAAACATCTTTAATAGATAATAAGACGTAATATCAAGTAGACAAGCACTAAGCAATCCATAAATTAATTAATTCATTTGCTACTCTCAAGACCCACCCTTTTAGTATGTTGCATAAATGTCTTTGGAGTTAGCCCTTTCATAAGTGGATCTACTATGTTAACACTCATACTGATGTGTTTAATTGACATTTATTATTTTTGAAATTCTTTAACAGATAAGTATTTTAGGTTAAAGTGCTTGTATCATCCGTCAAAAATAAAACTAGTACAATGTTATTATAATAAATTGTTAAGGCTTAGAAATGGCACCCATAACTTCTAAGCCTAAGACAAAATTTTACAGCCATAATCCATGATTTGTAGCCTTAAACCAGGCAATCTACCTCTGTTGTGGATGATACAATAACACTTAGCACTCTTCCATGAAATAGCCCCTCTTGCGAGGTGAAAAAATATAATGAAAAGTATTCTTTCTGCTATCAACACTTCAATATCTAAGTCTGAATAACCAATCACCTTAAGGTGATCAGTCCTTCTAAAGGTGACCATGTAATTCTTTACCCTTGCAAGTATCTTAAAAATTTATTTTTAGTTTTCAAGCGATCAAATCTTAGGTTATTTTGGTATCTAACAAATATCTTAATAACAAAACTAATATCTGGTTTGATGTAAACCTGTGCATAAATTAAGCTTCCAATAATAGAAGCATAGGAATTATCTTTCATATTTTTACATTCCAATGCATTTTGGGGACATTAATTTAACCTAAACTTATCTCCACTTTGAATTGGAATAACAGTGAAACCAAAATTATGCATATTATATATTTCAAAAACTTTATTAATGTAGGCTTTATGAGACAATTCTAATAATTCACATGATCTATCTCAGAATATTTCTATTCCTTTCACAAATGATGACCCTCTCATGTCTTTCATTTCAAAGTTTTTTAAAATAAAACCTTTACTTTCCCGTAATACATCAAAGTCAATATTGTTTATAAGTAAGTCATCAACATATAGTATTAGAAATAGAAATTTACTCCCACTGGCCTTCAGGTATATAAATCGATTAGCAGTGTTTTACTTAAACTCAAATGAAGTAATAGTATCATGAAACTTGAGATACCATTGTCAGAAAGCCTGTTTAAGTTCATATATCGACTTCTGTAAGAAACCATGTTTTCCTTCCATTCTTTTATGAAGCCTTCTATTTATGCCATACAAAATACTTCTTTTAAAGTCTCACTTAAAAAAGAAGTCTTGACATCCACCTTGTACAATTCTAGATCAAAATGAACTACCAGCACTAAAATGATTCTTAAAGAGGTCTTTTTAGATACAGAATACAAGGTCTCATTATAATCAATGCCTTCTTATTGATTAAAACCTTTGACTATAATTCTAACTTTTATGTAGTTTGATATTACCGTTTGAATCACGTTTGGCTTTAAAAAACGCATTTACACCCAACTCTATCCTTTAGGCAATTCAACCAACTTCCAAACCCTATTGAAGTCCATAGATTTTATCCTATCATTCATGGCATCAATCCACTTAGTAGAATTACATGGCTTCCGAATATGTAACCAAATCGTCAGTATTCCCAACATTATACTCAAATTCTTGTAAATACACCATATATTTATCTGAAATAGCAAATCTCATATTTTTATGGGATCCTCTGAATGATATTTCTTATAATGCATTTATACCAAGGTTATTAGTTACAATGTCATTATAAAAACTTTTAGGTTACGAGCCATTCATTTGTTGTGCATTATTGTTGATTGAATCGACGTCATTAGGTATAACAAGATTGTTATGAATCAAGGTTAAGGAAATTGTACCTTGATTTCTTAAATGATTGCATCCCTACTTTATCACTTCTAATGACTTCACCATTCTCAATGAATCTGGTATTTCTGGTTTTAACAATTCTTATAGTATGATTAGGACAGTAAAATCTATATCCTTTTAATTTTTTTGGATTCCCAATAAAGAAATGAGTAATTATCCTTAGATCATTTCATAAAGAAACTGGTTTTTGATTCAGCTAGGCAACTTCATATAAACAAAGGCCTCAAATTAGGTTTCTATCATTTCAGAGTTCAAAAGATATTTTTGGAACTGTCTTACTAGGAACTCTATTTAAGACATACACATCAGTTTTAGAAGCATGCATCCATAAAGATATGGATAACTTTATATCACTCTTCATGCCCCTAACCATATCCATAAGTGTACGATTACACCTTTCGGCTACACCATTCTGCCAAGTTCATCTGGTATTGTGTATTATGTGCAAATCCCTAAATGTGTAAGGAGTTTAGTAAAAGGTCCACATAGGTCTGTATGTATTATTTCTAGAAGTTAGGTACTCATTGTAACTCATTTATTTGTTTGTTTGGTCTGATTACCTTTAATATAGTCCATACATATACTAAAATCAGCCCAAACGAGATTTGGGAAAATTCCTTTCTTTATTATTTTCTCCATTTTTTTTTTTGGATATATGTCTAAATCTTTTATGCCACAAGTACGATGAGGGCTCATAAAATGAGTTATGTTTACTTCCAACATTATGATGGAGAGTAAATAAAGATTCAAGGAAAAATAGTTCAAGGTTAATTTATTATAAGCCATTTCCAGAACCAGCAATGAAAGAATTTTTAAACAAATTGAAAGTGTTATTGTTGAATTCAATTGAAAAAACCAATACTAGTAAGTGAAAGGTTCCAATGGCTTCAACTGGGGCTTTCGGTCTGGTTTCAAGGTATCTTTGCGTTGAGTTTGAAACATGAGTACTTAAACTAGAATCAATCCACCAATTATTAAAAGGAACATCAATTAGGTTTGATTTGAAATATATTCAAACTATAAGTTTACCCTTATTCTCGAACCATGCCTTGTGTTTTAGGTCATCATTCTAAATACGCCCACTCTCATTGTAAAGTGGCACTTATCATTTTTCTTTTCCTTCTTAGAGCCAGATTGATTAGATCAATCTAGTTTGGATTGGCCATACTTAATGCCTTTTGCAGCTTTCTTCTTTCTAACTCCTCTTTTCGTCATCAGATATGTTACATGATCATTCTACTGCTTAAGTTTTTGTTCTTACTGGACCAATGTACTTTCCAACTTATTTACATTTTACTTATCCTTAATAATGTAGTTTTGAACTAAAGCGGTCCATATTTTGGAGATAAAGAGCTGAGGTCCATATGATTGGCTCTCTCTACCTCACTGCTTATATCAGTAATAGTAGTAGGTTCATCAATGAAAAGACATATATCAAGGTCAAGAACCCCCAGTCTAAACCAAACCTCCTCATGCCACCTAGAAAAATTAGTACCATCAAATTTGGGATGTTTGATGCTTGGGAATGATGTGCAATAGAAATTGGAATTGCAATTTTATTAAATATGCTCATATGTAAATTTATTTATAACATCACTTAAATAGCAATTATGCAAGGGAACAATAAATTGTTGATATTGAAGGACATTTAATTGGGTGATACATTATTTAAAAACAAAATATGACATCTGTGGTGGATGTCTAATGTTTTCTAAATAAAATAATATATCACTCTATACCAATCACTCAATCAATATAATTAGACCCATGGGTAAGTAAATTATATAAATAAATAAACAATAATTAAAATTTAAAAAACCCAATATTCATTACCATATCTGAGCCTGTAGGCAGTCAAAACTTATATGGCATGAATAAAAATTTAATAATCTAATATTCATGATAATAGATTAAAACAAAAAAAAAATTCTGTTGAATATTTTAATCTATTTATTATCTAAATATAAAAAATTAAGTATAGTTATAAATTTAATATTCAAAATAATACAGAACACCAAATTATTTATAATGTGAATATTAGAATAAATAATAATTGCTAAAATACTTAATTTATTTAATGGATTAATAAATCAATATTTTTTTAAATAAAATATCAATAACCCAATATTCACTATCATATTTGGGCCTGTAGGTAACCAAAACATACACGGTATGAATAAAAATTTATTAATCTAATATTCATAACAGTTGATTAACAATACTATGGTGAATATTTAATCTAGTCATAATATGAATATTAGAACTAATTTTAATCATAAATTTAATATTCACAATAATAGATTGGAGCACTGTGATGAACACCAACTATTCATAACGTGAATATTGGAATCAATAATGATGGCTAAAATAGAAATTTTATTAAATTAATCAATAAATCTATCATGCCGTAAATTAAATGAATCCGTCATAAATCACGTCATTCACTTTAGCCATCTTAAAGCATGAATTATCATCAGTTAAACAATTAAAAGCAAATACAAACAAGGAATCTAATTCCATAATTCTCTTAGATCACCCTCAAATTCCAGCAGTTTTAAAAACTATTTTTTAATAATTAAAACTACCAAATAGAGAAAAAAAACTAACTTGAAAAAAAAATTCTAACCAAACACTTTATCCATTATCCTTCAGGGAGTCCTTCCACGAAAAGTTTATTTTTTATTTTTTTAATCACCAATCAAACAACCAGGGCATTGTGATCAAATCAAGCATGCCACTAAAACAAAATATGGATATACGTTATATTCATCCATTACCCTGAGCATGTACGTTCATATATATATATAT
>QLOD02000033.1:18036554-18055119 GCA_003260245.2 Sideroxylon spinosum
AGTCAACCCCATTTAGTGGGAAAAGACTTGGTTTAGTTTAGTTTGGAAATATTCACTGGTTGTTCTCTGGTTGTTTGTCCATAGTCCTTTTCCCAAATCTAATTGATGCATTTCCATTGATGGATTCAATGTGGGGTTAGTTCAATGTGTCTGAAATCTAATTGATGCATTTCCGTTTGTAACTTTGCTGCTGCATTAGTTTAGTTTGTTTTGATTTTACGAAGACTGCCTTTATTTTGTTATTTTTTATTTTTATCAAACTTCAATTTAGTTGTTTAAGCCGACTGCTATATTTTTTTGGATTAGCTAAGCATGTTGAATGCTTCATATCACCACATTATGTGCAATTTTTCTCCATTTTTGTATTTTAAAGACAAAAGTCCAGATTTATGTGCTAAAATGTGAACAGGTTGATCTAGTACAAGCTATTTCATCCTAAAGCTCCCATTTATTGTCCTCTGCTATACTTATTCAATTGTTTGAAGTTCCAGTCATCTAAATATTTGTTGTCATCAGGTTGCAACATAATTAATTCTCAAGTTTTCTTTTCTTTTCTTTTTTTTTTGTTTTCTTTTTTTAATTTTTTTTTTTTTTTTGTTTTTGCTTTGTGTGTGTGTGGAGGTGTGTGGATGTGTGTTTTTTGGAGTCATTTAGTAATTTGTATATATAATATTACTATTAATCTTGAGTTTGCCTATGTCACATTGACAATTCTTGTATTTAATGCTTACCTTCCTATTCAAATTCAACTATTGGAATTCTACGGAAGGTACCTATGGTTCCTCACTAAGTACCATTAAATGATTACTTAAGCTATGCACGTTTCCACAACTTCATATATGGTGTTCTATTATGAAATAGTAAAATAATAAAGTTTTTGGTACTTCAGGTTAACGTCACATAGTGCCTTGTCATCAAAGTTGGGATTTGATCTATTTTGATCATCATTACTTCCTTGCATGCATTTGTTATGATTTGAAATGAGTTTTGGGCAATTTTTTGTGGCCATAACTTTACATTTTTCCAGAAAGAAAACCAAGGGCCGGGAGATGGTTGCGTTGCAATTCTGAGGTAGCTAAGTAATCCTTAGGTATAAAACTAAGAAAGTTTTACCCAATTACTGTTGCTTGCTTGCCCATTTTGTTTGCGTGCTTCATTCTCTTTATAATTTGACTTTTTGCCCGTTCAAACATAGTTGTTAAAATTGATTTGGTTTTTATAAAAAAATTTATTAAATAATTTATATTTAGAAAGGAAAAACAACGTAAGTCATCCTTTTGCATCTGCAAAGATAATTATATAATGAAATTGAGAATTGTGTGAGTCGGTGTTCTCTTTTTTCCCAAAACAGTAAACCTATTACACAAGCTTTGAATATTCACTTCAAAATGACCAATATATATAAACCATTTTAAGCAAATTCTTTGGGGCATTTGGAATTCAAAAAAAAAGTTTAAAAAAAAAAAAAACCTAAAAGTTAGTGTAAAAGTGATACGTAGCGAAATTTGATTGGAAGAAATTGGGAACTTTATGAGTTGTTTTGAAATTTTTGGAAGCTCCAAATGGAGCCTTTAAAGGAGAAAGAAATTTGTTTTGAAAAACTAATGATTAAAATTAATCTTGAAATATCTTAACTTATAAACTGGAGATTTCGATCAAACATTAATTTGATTCTTTCGTTAACTACCCATTACACACAATTGTTAGACTGAAAGTAAAAAAAATATTTTTGTAAGGTAAAACACAAAGACTACTCTTACAATTTAGTCACTTTAGTCTCTCACAAAAAATATTTAAATAATAATTAGAATTAAAAATTGGTTTAAAAAGTACTAAATACTAATTAAATTTAATAAAAATTTAAAGTTAGATTTCCAGATGAATGCTAAAAGTTTATATTTTATCAAATCTTGATTTGACCCGATCTTAGAAATTAAAATTTGTTCTAAAATATATATTAATTCACAAGCTTACCTGTTTGGAAGTCCGAAAGAGACTAAAGGTCATCGAAAAATTCTTAAAATCTAAAAACTTTCTATTACATTTTTACACATTCTCTCCTTCACTAAATTCAAAAAAAAAATACTCTAAATCCCTTAAAAAAAACTCGCATAACTACAAGGAGGTTAATCAAATAGAAAAAATATTTTTGGAATTGTGTTCATGGATTCCCAAGGCACTGAATGAGTTCGAACGAATTTGTATGTAACTATTCGAACAATTTAAGGAGATTCACATTAAAAGGCATATAAAACCGTACATGTCCCTCCAATTCACGAGGCCTTGAAAAACCGAGCGCAAGAATCCATGGATTTGAATAGTTTCTGACCCATCTGTTCGAACAATAATTCGCGACACAGAAAAAAAAGACCTCGGTATTTTGGGCACTAGATCACGAGGCCTCAGGAGTTATGCCTCCCGACTCGAATTAGATTCTTACGAACGGTTTACCCCTAATTCGTTCGAATGTTTCGCCTATAAAAGGTGCCCTTCAGTTTCTTTCTTCGTAGGTTAATTACTCTCCTTGTACTCTCTCTCTTGCCTCTGCTCTCTAATCCTTGCTCTTAGCAGTAGAAATTCCTCGCCCCACTATCAACAGATTCCACTACCGCTTCCTTTCTACTACAGCCGCCTCCCTCTACGTAAGTCTGTCCTTCCATCTTACCTGATCTGACCAAATCTAACAAATCTACAACACAATGCCTACTGTATAAAATTTGTTTGAAAATTCTTAAACAAAATTTTTGGGATATATGCCAAAATTATAACTATGGGTAGGAATGTGTTTTGGGTTTTTTACGTAGCTAATTTGTTTGGAAATTCTACAATAAAATTTTTGGGACATATGCCCAAATTATAACTATGGGTTAGAATGTGTTTTGATTTTTAGGCATAATTCACTGCTATAGTAAACATCTCTCACCTTACCTTGAATATTGCTGTTTTTTATTTCTTTATTTCTTTTGTTTATTTCAGGATTGGCTTCCACCATCACGAGGTGTTTCAAGCAACTAGCTAAAAAGACGACCAGCAAAAAACGAAACATGGAATCATAACAAATTTTCTAGTGAGAAGGCCCAGAATAAATACATGGACCATTATTGTAAAAAAGCTGTGGTAATGGAGCGTTATGTTGACTTTGATGACTATGCCTTGCATTAACTATCCACTATTCGTTAGCTTGAAAGAATTTGGTGGCACATGTTCTTAAGCCAACAAAGCCAAGTCTATGAACTACTCATGCATGAGTCATATTTTAATTCAAAGGAGACTGATTTTATCCTAAAGGCTTACATATTTCTTCAAACCTGTGAGGAAGGGATTACGTGATCCGACCCAAGCATTTCACCACAATTCTTAAGCTTCTAATGGTGCTCCATCTTAAGTACCATTATGGTGACGAGTATGAGATTGCTGAGCTTATCCCTCTCATTAATAAAAATAGCAATCCATGGCTGGACGTGACATACCCACCACAAGATCTCAAGAATGAACGGCAACTTGGTCTCAGAATTAAATCTAATTCTGTAAAAACACATTACTGACCTTACCGAGTAGCACGCAACATTATTGGCAACCATTATGATGGCGAAACAAATTTGTGCCAAGCGCCTAATTGGGGAGACTGCAAACTCCCACAAAGAAAATGTGCATAACCCCGTAACTTTTGCAAAGGTTTTTTTTCCCATAGACCCAGGAAAATATGTTTGTCTGAGGACACGGGCAGTTCATTTTGCTCGTTTAGCAGCTTTGTTCAACTCCAAAAAACCTACAAATAGGCACCCCTCTTTTTTCATTTTTCACATTCAACAATTGGAATATTCATAGCTCTCAAGGCAAGCCCAACACTTTGGATTTTATTTCTCTGAAAAGCCTGTGTCAGTAAAAATTTTATCTTTAGAAAATTTTTATTTTATTTTTCAATTAAATTTATTTATATAATTAGAATTAAAATAATATGTCAATGAAAGGTATCTGGATCATAACTCAAGCTCAGGCTGAACTCGACACATGATATTGACTAGATTTACCCAAGACAATTTTGTAAAAATGACAGATATCATACATATGACATGCTTGCATCAAACTACTTTGCCATGCCACAATACCATGGCTACCATGTCATGTCATGCTACAACATCACATTACCATGCTAGGCTATGCTAAACATTATATCTACTATACCATGTCATCCCTACTGTGTTATGCCATGTTCACATGCTCACATGCTATCATGACATGATGTACCATGATATCATGATGCATTATGATGATATTCCATATTTTACAATGCTATACCATGTTACCATCTATATTATCATGCTATACCATGCTAAAATGTCTTATCATTATTACATACCATGTTGTACCATGCTAGGATATAATTTACCATGCTGGCATATGTTATGATATGTCATACACCATATCTTGACATGTCGGTACATACCTTAACATGCTAGAACACATTCAAACATGAAAACATACACCCACTTAGGCGAATACAGACTTAGAAATCAAACACCTATCAACCCAGAGCATTCACTTGAGTGAGCAAGGCTTCAGAGACTGGAAATGGCTTAGGATTGACTAACTCAATGATTTAAGTCATAACTTCTCTTAGACATATCTGACATGTGTCCTTGAATTGTCATCTATGTTAGAATATAAGTTGTCATCACATTTAACATGCCCATGACATACTTAACATATCAAATGCATAATATTAAGCTCCTAGGCTATTTCACACAGACCTGATCATCATCAACAAGAATTGAACTCGTAATTAGAGCTGAGTTTCTTTCCCAACTAATAGACACTCACTCATGCATGAGGCACATTCTTGGAGTTGTACTCCCCAATAGAGTGAAACTTCTTCCCCAGTTATGTGCAAGGCACTAATTATTCCCCATCTGGAACAAGACTTCCTTCCTCCAATTTTGCACCAGGCGCTAACTATCTCATTCTCATCTAAAGCAAGGCTCTATTCCTCCAGTTATGTGCTAGGCACTAACTTTTCCTTTTTTATTTGGCGCCAGGCTTTTTTTTCCCCTAGTTATGCACCAGGCACTAACTACCTCTTATCCTCTAGAGCAAGGTTTTTTTCTTTAGTTTTTCACAAGGTGATAATTGTTCTGTTACTCTAGAGCTAGGCTCCTTTTCCAAGTTAAGTACAAGGTACTAATTGCCTTTTATCATCTAAAGCGAAATCTTTCTTCCTAAGTTCTGTGCAAGGCGCTAAATACTATTTTATTCTCAGAGTGGGGCTCTAATAGTACAAAGAGGATTGCTCCTAATCCATACCTAGAGCTACGCTCTTTCTTTCCCTCATCCCATATCTAGAGCTAGGCTCCTATACACTAATCTTGTATACAATAGTGATCTTATTGGTTAATCCTTCATACATTTAGCCTACTCTAGTCGATGATGAGATTTACTTTGCTTGAGGCTAGTCAATTTGCTATCCATGACATTCTTATCATACTTGCATCCATTTGTATATACATTTGCATATTACATATGCTAGAGGTACTGATTTTGAGCTATGTTGACATGATCATTTCACATTGTACATAGGCAACCCGAGCAAGTAGTTTGAGTTCGGTCATCATAGTTTTCATAGACCATATGCATAAGGCGCAACCTAAACCTGGAGCTAGGCTCTCTCACACATCTAGCATAAAAAAAACATGTAGTTCGGACCAGATCCTTTCACAGGGTGTGTAGGTGGCTCAACAAATAGTTTAAGTTCAGTCATTTCGGTCTTCATAGACCAACTTTCAATACCCATTTCCTTCTCACTACATACATACACTCGTTTATAAGCACTACATAAGTCCACATACCTAATGCTATGTAGTTCCTTAGTACAAATCTCAGCCCTAATGAAACTCACCTTTCATAGTGTTTCCAGTAGGCACTAAAAGCAGACTTAGCATTTAAACTACATTTAGAGTCAAAGCAGCATATAGAACCCCTTAGGGTGTATCACTACCACATCGCCGGATATTACATTACATCTGCACACACGATAGCTCGATAGCCTAATATTCACACATCATATGCACTTTAGGGTTACATACATTGAGTATTATGAACTGGAATATTGTTTAGTGAGATTATGATTGCAAAGAGTAGAAATGGACTTTGGATATCCCTATGTATCCCAGTGTAAGGTTTCCATACATAGTCGAACCCCCAAACGCACTATCTCCGATTGCATAGATTAGTTGAGAGTCACTAAAAATGAACCTTTTACCACAATTTCAAAAACGTAAATCTTAAAAATTTTAAAGTTAAACTAAAACTCGGTTTCTCGACACACCCATTTTGAAAGTATCGAGTAGAGACTCTTAGTCTTTGTAATCAAGACCCTATTTGAAAAACAAAATATATTTTTTCACATTTGGATGATTTCGGATGCACCAAGTCACAAAAACGACTCATGATTCGGGCTTGTTGGCATAGCATGTAGATCTGGTCGTGACAAAAACTTCAAACATCTCTAATGGTCTTCGGTGTGTGCCATTCTCGAATTACTCTAATTTTCTCGTCATCTACTTATATTCTTCCTACATTAACCGCGTAACTAAGAAACACCAATTTATTCACCATGAAGGTACACTTTTGAGTTGATGTACATCGACTCCCTCCTCATTACAGTAAACACCTTTCTTAGGTGCTCCAAATGCTCATCCATTGATTTTCTATACACCAAAATACCATCAAAATAAACAATAAAGAATTTACTCATGAAAGGTTTTAATATCTGATTAATCATCCTTATAAATGTATTGGAAGCGTTGTATAACCCGTTAGGCATCACCAGCCACTCAAACAAGCCATCCTTTGTCTTGAATACTATTTTCTACTTATCACCAGGTTTAATCTGAATTTGGTAGTATCCACTTATAGGATCAAAGTTCGTAAACACTACTGCTCCATGTAACTAATCTAGCATGGCATCCAATCGTGGGATTGGAAAAGTATAGCCTGCCATTATTCTATTGGTTGGTTTACTGCCGATGTACAATTTTCCTTTAGAACCAGCAAAGCTGTAACTGAACAAAGGTTCATACTCTCTCTTATCTATCCTTTATCCAGTAGCTCTTGAATCTTCTCCTTAAGAATCTCATGCTCTTTAGGACTTAATATGTAATGAGGAACGTTAGGTAAAATGGCCCCTGGAATCAAGTCAATCTAATGTTGTATGTCTCTTATTAGTGGCAGCCCCGTGGGAATTTCATTATGCATAACTTCTCTAAATTCACTTAGTAACACCTATATGTCAATAGGATAATCAAGAATGGTCTGCTGATCTACTGTAACTTCCCCATTAACAACTATTGCAAGTCTTTCTCCAACTTATACACAAATTCTATGATTGTTAGAAAAGTCTGCCCCCTCCACTTAAGAAGTTTTGGGTTCAAAACTTCCCATTGATAGCAAGATAAATTTCTTTCCCTCTTTTTGTACCCTATACACATTCTCTCTGCCTGCATACTGAGCATTCATATCATATTGCCAGGGTCTTCCCAAAATTATATGACAGGCATCCATCTCCAATATATCACACTACACGTCCTCTTTATATCTTCAAATAGAGAAATGAACTAAGCACCTTCTATCACTCTAATTCCCTTTATTGGTTTTATCCATCTAACAAAATAAGGCTCAAGATGTTTTTCAATAGGCAACTTCAATGTTTGAACAATTCTCCTACCAGTAATTTTTTCTTTGCTCTCACTATATATAGCCATGTCAAAAAACCAACTTGCTATAAAACATCTTGTTCAGAACAGTTTGTGGCATTGTGAACCAAAATCTGTCTTCTCTGATAATAAAATCTTTTAGATCATATAACACTACCCAACACCATTATCTTCCTCCCATCTTCATTTGGCCCAAGTACAGTATCATCTTCTTACTTATCCTCATCATCTCCTTCCTCATTCTTAACAAACTGCATTAACTTTGACCTGCACTCATGTGATTTATGACTAGGTTTACTACATTTTTAACACTTTGGTGGTCAGAGTTTGCCATAGGGATTTGCAGCTTTGGGGTTTTCCTTTACCGTCTGTTTTGTTCCAACTTTTTTTCACTCAGCTTGTAACCTCCTGTCTTTTTAGATCGGCCTCCACTATTGCTAGTCATACCTACACTGTGATTTATTTTATTTTTCGAAGCTACATTTTGAGAAATTATTGTGTGCCTGTTGGCTATTACCTTTGGGCTTTTTTGGCCTTCAAGGGTAGGTTAATAGCTTCGCTCAATTGCAGTATAACTTGAATCCTGATTTTGTTTCGGATGATCGGCTACAATCCATCCATATATAGTGAAACTTATTATGATTTAGACTATCAAATTAATTCGTTCTGCCAGTCGATAAAATTCAGCAGTATATTCAACGACATTTTGATCATTCTAAGAATAATGCTAATACCCTTGGGATAAATATTGCTCATAATGGTGTGGTAGAATTACCCTTTCAACATTTTCTTCTTCTTATTCCATGATCTAATTTTGCCCTTTCTCACGCCTACGATTTTCTTGTAAATGATCCCACTAAGCTAAAACCCCTCGCCTGAGTCGGATTGCCATATATTTTACCCTTTTATCATCAGGGATGGATGCAAAATCGAAATATTGTTCAGCCTTAGCAATCTAATCTAAGAATCCCTCATTATCAATGAATCCATCGAAATAAGAATATTAGCCTTGAATCGAAAATCAAAGTGATGGTTGTAGTTTTGTCGTTGCCCCTTCCACCACTTGCTTTAATCAACTCGAAAGCTTTGATCTCCTCATCTATTGATGAATCATCTCCTCCATGGATAGGTTGACAATGTAGATTTATAATACCAATCGCAGTGTTTTGGGGTCCAATCACAAATATCTTCAATCGGAAGGTCCTATAGTTGACCGTGAGTAATACCTCCTATCGCAAGGTTCTGGGTTGACCACGAGCAACATCCCTATTACGCCTCCCATTGTCTCCCGGCATCCCCATCAATTCTTTAAGATGAGTAGGCATTCTTGTCATCTCGATGTGCAATTACCGTAATTCACCGGTGCTTATATAACCACCAGCATTGTCTTACGCCATTAGATTTGGTAAACTTTGCTCTAATACCAATTAACGAAGCTGAAAGTAATAAACTCTTATTTTTCAAATGAAAATTAGAGAAAAAAGAATCTCTCAATGAAGTCTAAAATTCAACAATAATGAAAAATAACTAGTAAAAAACTACGTACACGAAGGTTTTAAGCCTACAACCTACCTCAATTGGGTAAATCCAAGTTGTTACATTATGGGCCTCTATGAAAGTTCTCTGAAAAAGTATAATGGATCACGTAACTCTTTACTGATCAAAGGTTACACCCAAAACATTGTTTTCCGACAAAACCCTAGACCCATTAATTATTATAATTCTTCTTGCGCTTTTGGTGCTCCAACCGACCTAAGAATTCGTCTATACGAATATCCATGTCAATATGGCTTGTTTGGTGCAACAATCTCTAGGCAAAAAGTGGATAATTGAAAATTTTTATGCGTTTGATAAAAATTTATAAAAGCTGGACAAAAATTAAATTAAGTTCAAAAAATTCAGTGGCTTTAAATGAAGTAATTTTATTATGCGTCTTGTAAAGTATGTAATTTTTGGTGAAGAAATTTGGAAAAAGATAAAGGTTAAGAAAGAATTGAAGAAAATTGACAATTTGCTAAATTGACCCATAGAGTACCATTGGCAATGTCAGTGGTGATATTTTTTTTAGGATGATTATTTTTCAATAAAAAAATATTGAGTGTTTATTTTATATGAGTTTAATATGAAATATTTTTACACAACAACGCATCAAAATATGATATGTTAATTATTTTATAATTAAATAAAATATTAAAAATAGTAATTATGTATAAATGTCCTATTTTAAAACTTCTTTATATAAAAATTTTATACTGACAATATATTAAAATTAAGCATATTTTATATATCCTACTATAGTTATTTTACGAAATTTCACAATACAATTTCCCTTAAAAGTGTTAAAAGGGTAAAAAATAAACAAATCGATTTTCTTTGGCCAAATTATAAAAATATCAACAAGTAGCGCACCTTGAATAATATCTTCACAAATAGCCCACGCTCACAGCATCTCATCGAACGGGTCACACCGTCCCAAACACGATCCAACGGCTTATATCCATTTAAACGCTCGTTATATTCCCTCGAAAATGTCACTCTCCAAAACCCTTCTCGATCGAAACGTTTCTAGGGTTTTAGTTTTAGGTAGTCTCTGCGATTGGAGAGGGAGTTCTCGCCCAAAAGGTAAGTCTCTAGATCGTGTTCTGTAGGTTATATTAGCAATCTTCGTTACGATTTGCTCTATTTGTACGTATTCATATGTGTGTGTAGGTGTATTTGTGTATAGAAGGATTTGTGCGACTGTTTGTGCTTGCTTTCATTTTCCTTGGCTTGGGTTGGACTTTGTTTTGGGATTCGATTGAGATTTTCTGTTACTTGTTGATGATAGATTTGGCTATCTGTGTTGACCATCGATGTGTAGAAGCACTGATACCGATATGTATTATGTGTGTATATATCGAAAACAGGTTAGTGGCTGCTAAGTTATCAAAAACAAATAGAGCATAGAGGAAATAGGATGGAAGGTTCATCTTTATATGTCTCTGTTGATAAGACTTCATTGAATTTTTTTCATAAGAAAGTACTTGGTCGTTAATAGCTGAACTATTAGAGTGAATATCTTCAGTATTTTCCGAGTAGCTTCTTACAATTTTTTTTTTGGCTTTTTTTTTTGGTTTTTTTTTTAATCTTTGTTCCTAAGACCCAATTGAATGTCAAGAAAACAGTTGAACCCCTCCACTGATTTCCATGAATAAATTTTAGCTTGTCATTTTGTGTACAATAACACATGGTTGTCAACTTTTTTCATTGATTGCCAGTGGTAAAAATTCTCAAGTTGTCAAATGGGGATCGATTTTGAGGGTTGCTTGTATCTGTCTAAGGTTGAGATTTGGTCTGGTCTAACGCTCCTAGTCCCTATGATTGAAAATATATATATATATATATACCCATGCTGCTAATGTCATTTTAAAGTAATTTGGTGAATAGGAGCTTCCTTTGTATACTTATGAATGAGTTAAAATTTTTTTATTTTTGTGAGGCAACTCCCTGAAATTCATTTTCCTTTTGAAATTATTGAATGGTGTCCATTTGGGTTCGGCACTTTTTCAGGTTTAAAGCTTTGCTTGCTGATATATTAGACGTGGACCAGAACATTTTGGAATTGCTTTATTTGGAATTGCATTTGTATATGTAATATATATCTTATTTATACAAGTTATCATAGATATATATCATTGAAAGCTCATGGAATGGAACTTTAATATTGTTAACAAGTGTTGAAATTAATTTAGATGGCATATTACAACTCAACAAAGTTTTAGTCCCAAACTAGTTGTGTCGGCTTTGTGAACTTTCTTCTTCCATTCATTTTTCTCGTGAGTTATGTTTTCTATGAGGTTATATATGAAATTGGGTATTTTCTCACAATTTTACTCCATGTAATCTTAGGTTTATCTTTTGTGTTTTTTACTTCTTTTACTAAAATTGATCCACTCTGCTGTACTTGTGCATCCCTAGGTCTTTGTTGGACATAAAATAAACCATCTTAAACGACTTCCTTCCAAATTCTCTTTTATCAATGCCACCTTGAATTTTACCCTGAATGTGTATGATGTATCAGTAGTACAGGTTGTGGAAAGCTTTAATTAACATGTGGATGATTTTGGGGATCTATTGTGAGCTTTAATATATATATATATATATATATTTCTTCTTGTACTGTGACTTCACTATTAAAATAATTGAATTTAGTTAGAGAAAATAGAATTTTCATAGGTTTATGCTGAAAGTCAATACTTGTACTTTAAAAACAACTTAAAGCTCCTGAAGCTCCTGTTGAATACAGGCTAATTCTTCAAATCATGTTCTTGTGCACATTCTTGGCACGCATGTATGAAAAAGTTCTCATGAAATATATTACGTACTTGACTTCCCATGTTAACCAAGCGCATATTATTCTAGCTGGACTCTGAAAGACAGGACATCAGGGTTGAAAAACATATCAGAAATTTATGATCCTAATTTATGGATACTTATTCCACTATTTCGTGGACTGAACATCTGTACGCAGCTAACTGTTGGAACTTGTTTTTTCTGCTTTTTTTTTTTTTTTTTTTGTGGGCACTGTGTTTTAAGTTGCAGCAATGGCTTTTTTTAGTAAAGCTGGGAATGCACTAAAGCAGAATTTTAGCAAACATATCAAGTCAGAAATTCATGGTTCCAAACCTTCCATCTTCCAAATGATACGATGCATGTCATCTTCGAAACTCTTTGTTGGAGGTGAATCCAGTTCCCCCAATTAGCAAATATGACCCTATTTCTGTAGTATTGTGCTAATATTCCTTTTTTTTTGTTGAATGGCAGGAATTTCGTATGCCACTGATGAAACAAGTTTGAAAGAAGCCTTCAATAAGTATGGAGAAGTTATTGAAGGTATTGTTTATCTATTTAATACACAACATTGTAAACAGAGGCTGAGAGACTGATTTTTTTTGGTGGTAGTTTTCTGAGTCATTTTGATAGTTTTTCATCAAAATTTGTAGCATTATTTTTTCAAGAATTTGACTTCAAATACCTTTCCCAAAAAAAAAAAAAAAAAAATCGACTTCAAATAAAACTTTTGAGGGTTTTATATGTTGGTGCAAGACTTTAGCGATGTTTGTGCCCACATATGCTTGTCTGTGATTTTCATAGTTTGATGGCTATGGTTTTGAACCAGAAATAAGAACTTGTTTCCTAATGGCCATATTGTTTGTTGGGTCTTTCTTTTGAGTGGTCTCATTAATAATTTCGATTTTGTGCATGCATCTATGTAGATGACTAAGTTTTTGAACATGAAATAAGAACATATGTATATTTTGTCTGCATGTCTCTGTCATTCTAGACTTTCCAGTTCAATTTATTTTTTCCTTTCGATGAGCAGGATTTCCCTGATGACTTTATTGTATTATTGGGTTCATCTTCCAGGAGCTATCAATTATAAGTGCGAGTTTTTGCATGTGTAGGCATGTTTGCCTAGTTTTGTGGCAATTACGTTTTTCTGAAAACTCCTTATTTTTTCTTTTTATTTCTGTGTGCGTGTGTCTTAAGGCGATATTGTATTGGAAACTGGAAAAGGGAAATGGCATTAAGGTTTATAACATAATGAACTTCAAATATGAGATTCAGATTTTGTTAGTGAATGTACGGCAAACAGATTTGAGTTGGCAAGAATTCATCAAATAAGAATAATAAGCTTGAGGAAATTATGCTACTTCGTGAAAGCTGTTTTGAGGTTTGAGATCCATACTCAACTGCTAGAAACTTTCCACATATTCCTGGACTAAAAAAACTTTTATGGAAATCTAAATTTGTGCTACGAGAACAGGTGAACCACCCAGTGCTAGAAAACCTGAAGACAAAAATCTGCTCATCGTTGATCGATACCAGTGAATTAAGTAGTTTACAAATAAATAATGTGCCAGTTGGATTGCATCTTAAGAACAGACTGTTAACAAATTTAAGATACAGATTTTAGAACGAGATTTTTTACCAAGATGAAAAATTCATAAAAAAACCAAAATAGAAAATGAACATAGAAATTCTAAAAAAAAAAAAAAGAAAAAATGATTAATTCCAGGAGACTTTTGAGTTTTCTCAGTCATAATATCCCTAATCAAGGATTTTTTTTTTTTTGGGGGGGGCGGAGCTGCTAGGGTGACAAATAAGGTTGCTTTATGGCTGGTCGGTGTGGGTTCAATACTGGGGAACGGTCTCTCCACTTTTTGGGTCAAAACTGTATGTATTGCCTCTCCCTAGACTTCACATAGTCAAGAGTCTTGTGTATCAGCCATATCTTTAAAAAGGACAGGTAGGGTTAACCTTAGATTATAAAAATAATAATAAATATAAACAAATAAAAGGACCTGCTACTGCACAGGTGGTCTAACTAGCTAAATTACTTAAAACTCTTGTTAGTCATGAGCCTTGTGTACTCGCCATATTTTTAAAAAGGACTGGCAGGGATAACCTTAGATTAAAAGATAATAATAAATAAAAACTAATAAGAGGACCTGCTACTGTGCAAGTGGTCTAACTAGAAAAATTACTTAAAACTCTTGTGCTAAAAACTAGCCCTGTGAACATGTTTTTTCTTATTGAGCTTGCATCATTCTTGCATCAAATGGACAGCTGTAGAGAAGAGAGAGAGAGAGAGAGAGAGCCTTAATTTTTTGACTTTAGCGAAACTTTGGTGATATGTTATGAGAAGATTAAACAGGACACTGTAATTGGTGCTGACTGGTTTGGTATTTCTTGCAGCTAGAGTCATTACAGATCGTGAAACTGGCAGGTCCAGAGGGTTTGGCTTTGTTACTTATACTAGTGGTGAGGAGGCCTCTGCTGCCATCCAGGCCTTGGATGGACAGGTACTTTGTCTTTCTTTTTTGTCTTCCTGGCATAGTTGAAGGACGGTGAATTTGATAAATTTTGCAGACTATCATGCAAATATATGCAGACTTAATATTCACACTTTGGTACCAATTAATGTCAAGAAAAACCTTGTAATTATTATTATTTAAAAGAAGACAAGAGGTGTCCCTTACCATTGCTCTTCTATGTGGTTTTATTCGGAAGCTTTTTGAGAATAAATTCTTAGTTCCGAACTTTGGCTGACATGATTCTTTTGACTGTTCTTACCAGGACCTTCATGGCCGTAGGGTAAGGGTAAACTATGCAAATGATAGACCACGGGCTGGAGGGTTTGGAGGCGGTGGCTATGGAGGCGGCTATGGAGGTGGTGGTGGTGGTGGAAGTTTTGGAGGGAGTGGTGGTTATGGTGGTGTTGATAACTATGGAGGGGGCAATTATGGCAACTATGGAAGCGGAGGTGGGTATGGTGGGAGCAATTATGCAAGTGGAGGTGGTGCTAGTTATGGAGGCAACTTTGCCCAAGGTGGCACTTACCCAAGCGGAACCGGTTATGACAGCGCAAGCAGTGGCAATTATGGTGGTGGCAGCCAAGGTCTTGGTGTTTCTGGAGGCGTTGACAGCAGCAATAGCTATGTTAGTGGCGATGGTGATGGAGTGAACAACAGCTTTGCAAGTAGTGGATACGATGGGAGCACAGGATTGGGCTATGGTGGAGATCAAGTCGGTAGCAATGAAAGCAGTGAAATTGCTGATGCGTCCGAAGGTTTTGGCCAGGATGATCCTATAGAGGGGAACTATAGAGACGATGATGATGAGCCCGATGACTATGCAGATAAAAGGGTGTGAAAGACCAGGCAGAGAAAGAAAACTGAATAACTTTCAATCATTGAGAAATGCTGAAAAGCCAGGAGGTGAATGTATTTGCTCCCATTCAGTTTACGAAGTCTTGTGTATTTACTGTAGTCTCCCCCACCCCCCACCCCTCTTCTCTGAACTACTTAATTTGTCAAATGGTGGATTCAGTTGTGAGTTGGTACGATTAAAAATGATAAATTTTTCTATTGAGAAGTGTTTTTAGAATGCAGCCGTTGTTATTGAGTTTGAAATTTGCCTGGGGTCATTCAGCAGGTCCAATTGCGCTTGTGATGATACTCTCTACTCGGGGAAGTGTTTTTTGTATTGAGAAGTGTTTTTAGTCTTGTGTGTAGCTAATAGAAGTGGAGGGAGTTTAAATTTTATTTATTTATTTTGTTTTACAAAATTTAGTGGAGGGAAAGTGAGGTATAAATTAATTTTATTTTGGTTATTTTACAAAATTTATTGGAGGGCGAAAGCGTGTGTTAGCATAATTGAAATTTATTAATTAGTTGACAAAATTATCGCTTCCCCCAGGCGAGAGAAGCATCATTATAATTTTGTTGCACATGATGTTTCTTAGCTTCCGATCCACTCGACTTCCTTATACTCCAGGTAGGCAGTGAGACCATGATTTAGAATAATTATATTTTATTGTCTTGAGGTTTGGTTGAATATATGTATAGTTAAGAAGTTAATATATGACTTGTAATTTAGGTTAAAGTGTAAAATTGATAAAAATTATTAAATTTAATTGGACAATTGGTAAAAAAAAACATTGTCAAGAAAAATATAGGTAAATTTGTATATAAATTATATATTCAATTTTTTTTAAAAAATAAAATATATTTTATTTTAGCATAAAAATGAATAAATATATAATTTTATTTATCAGTGTCTTTAAAAAAAACTCTTTCCTCCAACTAATTTTGACCCATGGCACAAATTCATTTAAATTTAACAAATTGTATCAATCTTGTTATTCAATCTAAATCACAATGAAATTATGTATTAATTTTTAAACTATAGGGGAGTCATCTATTTTTATGTCAAATCTTAAGAAGAAAGAGTATAATTAACCCTAATATATGTATAGATACATGAGTGATCTCATAATTACCCCTATTTTATATATAAGTGGTCTTCTTTTACTGGTTTTTAATATAAGTCCAAAAAAAAAATAATAATAATAAAACCTTGGAAAATTTACTCATCCTGCAAAACTATTGTAGATTATTTATTTATTTAGTATGGAGTTTATAAAACACAATGTTAACGCTTATATTGTCAGTTAGAATATAAATTTATGGTATGCATGGACCCGATCCTTTGTCTCCTACAAATTAATAACAGGGACTATTAACAAATTTATTAGTTAATTGGTGGTGGTGGCTTACATAAATAGAATTTTGAAAAAGGATAATTCTCAAAACCCCTTTTATTATTTTTAGTTGTTTTACTTTTTTTTTTTTTTAAATTAGAGTATATTTGCAGTCAACTAAAAGATTCTTACGCTTCATTTTGCTTTTTCGTTAAATGGAATTACACAAGTACCTTTATTTTTAATAAGATTATTTATATAATTTTAATACTAGAAATAAATTTCTACAAAAACATAATTCATATCAACTTTCAAAACTATTTTTACTTCTGCTAATAAGTACGTTTTATTCAATTGAAAATTATAATTTGACTCACATTAATTTACTATTGACAAAAAATATAATAATGTATTTATTTTAAATTTTTTTAGCTAATTAATTAGAAAAATAATTGATTAAATTGCTCGATATGCATACAAAAAATATATATTATAGGTGAATTTATGATTAGATTATCACGTGATACAGTTAACCTATCTTATAGATTACTATAATCACAACTACACCTAATTATAAAATCATACTTTTGTAAGGTTTCCTTTGATATTAAAATTTAATTATTTTACCAAGCTCATTCTTTTGGTGATTTAAAAAAAAAAAAAGAAAAAGAAATGTTGATTGTATTTGTACCTTGTAATAAAGAAAAATTTAGTGGGAAATATTTTATTTTACCCTCTTATTTTGATATATATTCAACTTTTTCATCTTCATTTTAAAAAATAATATAAAATTTCCCTTTTATTTCATTTTGCACGTCCTTATAAATCTACAAATGGTACTTCAAAATTATTATTTTTATTTCATTTTATACATTTTAAAAAAAAATTACTTTACTCTTATTCACTCTTTTTTTTTTTACAAAACAATTAAAAAATATAATTACTCAGATGGTATACTAAAAAAAATTAATATTTAGTATACATAATAAACTATATTTTAAATGGTTTCAAATTCCAGGTCTCTCTGGTTTTAATTTCTGGAAATGAAAAAAATAAAACTAGCAAACGCAATTTCAGCAAGTGAAATAAAAAATGAGATTTCTCTCGCCATGGGTAGTAAAATGGATGGGCGGAATATAAAAAGTTAAAGAACTAAAATCTGGCTATTCATTTTTAACTGACAATCGTTGCGATGGGTTTTTTAGGTAATTTTTTTTTTCCAAAATTGAATCTCATCCATTAAATTAAAGGCAGAAAAAGTCTAAGGAGATGTTTGTTTTGGGGGTAAAAGAGGATAAAATTTACTAGGGTAATATTTACGATAACAGAGGATAAATTTTACTAGGATAATTTTTATTACCCCCTATATGGGGGTAAATTTTTATTCTTGGAGGAGGTGGGTAACAGGAGTAATGGAAAAATTTTATCATTTTCTCACTATCTTCATAAAATATTTTTTATATCCCATGTAAACTTTTAAGTAACGTTCTCATATAAATTATTATAATAAATATTATAAAAATTTTTAACTTAATCAAACTAAAATGAATTAATTATTAAATTATTTAATCAAAATAATATTTAATAAATAAAAATTTAAACCTAAAATAATTTATTTTATTTTATTAAACTAATACTATCGAAATAAATTTATGACTAAAATTATTTATTTGCTCAAATAAAAATTAATTCTTAATAAATAATAATGACTTATTAAAATAATTTATTTATTAAAAAATTATATTAAATGAAAATTATGTCTCATAAATAATAATTTACTAGATTATGTATTGCATTAATATAATTTATTAAAATCAATAATTTATTTAAA
>QLOD02000033.1:18085077-18109119 GCA_003260245.2 Sideroxylon spinosum
TATTCATTCATTTTGTATTGGGTTTAATTGTTGCCTCCTAAGTGTTTGATAAAATGCCTAGGTAGGTTTTATTTTCAGAATTCAAATCAATTTTCTTTAATTTTCATTGTTTGACACCTACTAAGTAATAGAAGAAGAATTGTGAGTAACAAAACCTCTCCCTGTGGGTACAGCCGGTACTTTACCGTTAGAAATTTAAATTGCTACATCGGACCACCTTACACTTTGGGGGTAAATCCACATTGTGGAATGACAAGCAATTTTGGCGCCGTTGCCGGGGAGAATAATTGTTTGCGCACAATTCAGAGCTAGGATTGAATCGTCTCAAGCAATTGAGAATATTCTTCCTATCTCTATTCTCTTAGTTAGTAGTTTTTCTTTTCTTTTGCATTATATGATATTGCATATGTTTGCCATTTAGCTAGTTTCCATTGCATTTAGTTTAGTTTGCATATTTAGCTTAGTTTTTCTATTTTTATTTCTTTTATTTAACTTTTGCATTTTGATGATGAACATGGACTTCAACGCATGCACATATGGTTCACCCAACACCACCCACCCCCATGTTGGTTATCTAGAAGAGATTTATGGTATACACCTTTTGTTCTAGAAACCACACATATGCTACCGTCATATTTTGGGCATGAGCATATGGACCCTCAGGTCCATCGTGAGAATTTTGAGTCGGTTTGTATGCATCGAACTAATGGTTGCTTGAATTATGATTTTATGTTTGATTTTTTTCCTATTTCTTTGCATGAAATGGCTTTAGATTGGTACTATGCAATTCATTCACCTATGCATTCTTGGGAGGATTTGTCTTCTCCACCATGCATAGGACATACATACTCCAATTTCAATTAAAATCTTTTTACCAAAACAAGGGTGAAACGTTCTATCAATGTTGGGAAAGGTTTAACAATATTTTACAATCCTACCTAAGCCATCATTTAGAGTTGGTGTGCATTTTGAGTTGCTTCTTTCATGGTTTATATTCAGACACACGCCACACTCTTGATGAAATTCTTGATCTTACACCGAACATGGCATGGTACCATCTCAAGTCACTTTACGAGAACTTGAGACCTAGGGGAGATTTTGATCATACTATTGCATTTGGCACTTTTGAAATCACATCACTTGCTGACTATACATGCTCGCATCTCACACCAGTCATGGAGATCATGAGACTTTATTTACGTATGATGTCTCATATTTAGAGTCTACCATAGAGTCTTATTCTGATTTAGACACACTTCTTAAGGTTTTTCTAGAAACTTGTTGTCGTGACCTTGAACATTCATCAAGTAACACTCTTTTTGAGGGTCTTAAGGGAACTAGTGAAGTTGCTGAGGACACATTACCTAAGGTTACCACATTTGAGCCCACATATACTTACACTATTGGTCCTAGCCCCACATCACCCACATCCAAGGTTAATTGGTTTTTTTTTTGATGTCGATGATATACCTTTGGAGACCATTGATTTAGAGGATGGTGTAAGGGTGGAGTTGGTGACTCCAATTGGTTTGAACTCTCTTGACCATATACTTTCTTTCATTTACACTGAGAGTCCGGGAGACATTAGTTCTGTATGTGTAGAACCCATCACCAATGCATGTTCCTCATATATCATCACCCCCGAGCATGATGCTCATCTTACCCTAATCCCTCATATTGTTCTTCAGTATCTTAAATCTCACTCTGAGAGTGGGCATGTCACTTGGCCTGAGGAGTCTCATATGGAGTCGATCTTACCAACATCACTCACTTGGGCACCCAAGAGTGAGAGTGATACACACTTTTTTACTCTTGATTTCTCCCTACCTGAGAGTCCGATTTGGGGTTTAGTGAGTGACTTGAGTGAGATTGGCCACACTTGGGTAGGGGAGGTGGTGGATTATCCTAAAGAGGTAGCTCATATTGATTTTCTTGGTGTTGAGTGAACGGCGCCAAAATTGCTTGTCATTCCACAATGTGGATTTATACCCCAAGTGCAAGGTGGTCCGATGTAGCAATTTAAATTTCTAACGATAAAGTATCGGTCGTACCCACAGGGAAAGGCTTTGTTACTCACAATTCTTCTTCTATTACTTAGTAGGTGTCACACAATGAAAATGAAAGAAAATTGATTTGAATTTTGAAAATAAAACCTACTTAGACATTTTATCAAACACTTAGGAGGCAACAATTAAACCCAATACAAAATGAATGAATATGAATTAAAACTATGAAATTCAAATGGCTAGGGACCAAGGATGAACTATCCAATTAATATGCAATGGACCAATTTGGGGGCAAACATGTTCTACCTATATGCATCTAGGTAAAACCATCAAGGAGTGGGTTGATTTGAAGAAATTAAGTCCAATTGCTAGAATGCATAGGGAAACATAGCATCAAATATACATAGCACGCATAATTGATCTAGGAATGTAAGTATTCTAACAAAGGCCTAACATGTAATCACACTCAACACAAGCACTATGCATACAAACACTTGGTGTGCAAACAAAGTCTAGAAAAGCATTTGAACATGAGAGGTTTTTGTGTAAATCACCCATTGAGACATTTCATCAAACATCTAGGGTGCATACTATTTCCAACTAGTACTCAACATACATGGCATGAAAAGGCAAGGTATAAATTGCATACAAACAAAGGATTTGAAGAAAAATTAACCAATCAAACATCTAAGTATGTAGAGATCATAATTAAATTGAAATTTATACCTCAATTGATCCAAATACATGAAGATCTCCATGGATCCCAAAGTCTTTTGCCTTGATCTACTCTAGAACATGGAGATTACAAAAAAAAAAAAAAATTGGTAGAAAATTACAGAAGAAACTGAAAATCCAAAATGAGGATATGAAGAAACCCTTCAAAACCTATCTAATATAACCTAAACTTATTGTATGTAATGTTCTCCTCCTCTCTTGAAATCCTAACTCATATTTATATCCCATTCTTCCAAAAAATTATAAGATTGCCATTAAATTTCCAGAATTTAGTCTGTTGTTTGGACCTAATTTTGAGCTGAATTTAGGGTACAAAAACGACGGACTTTGGTTGGTTTCTCCAAAAAATTTTAGATTTCCTTCTCAGCTTTCCAACGAACCTAAACTCGCCTAATGCCGACCTCTAGAACCCCATATATAGCCCAAAACCTTAGATAGGTCTAAACTGTGAGAAAGGCAGATTCTGATTTTCACGTTTCGGATTCATTTCTGACTTTAAAACGGCAGAATTGGGTCTTGAACTCTTCATGGAAGTTGTAGCCCTATGTCTTAGCTTTCCAACGAGCTAAAGAAGACCTGAAACCGCGATCTATAGCTCCAGTTATGGCCCAAACAAAAAACAGCATTCTGGTCTGTCGTGGATATGCTCTCTGCTGTTCGAACATTGGTTTGAATAAGACATGGTTCGAACAAAGGTTCGAACTAACTTTCCATACTTAGAATTTTTCATTGTTCTTCCATCTTCTACACCTTCTATTGTTAGAACCAGTGTTTGAACCAGCTATGGTTCAAACATGTGTTCGAACCACTTTGTTGAGTTGATCTTTTCTGGTCCAAATTCTATCATTTTTTGTTCAAATACCTGTAAATCACACCAAACCTTCATTAATGCAAGAAAACTCGCATTTCCACTCATTTGTGGAATGATTTCACATAAAAATCCTTAAAATAAAGCTCATGATAGTACTTTTGATAGTACAATCAAGGGTTAAAGAGGATTCAGCTTTGGATGTGGATGGTTCAAGTTAAAGAGGCCGAATGAATTTATACCCGACGGTCCGAACCACCCACCAACGGTCCGGACCACAGAATGGTCCCCATCCCACTTTCGGTTATCCAAGCCTACTGTGGTCTAGACCATTTGGCAAGTGGGTCTGAACCGTTTAGTCTTCTCTACTATTCCTTTGAAGCTAGCACACTAATACCCACAATTAATTGTTATGCTATTTTAATTAACCAAAGAGAAGACTAGATTTCAAATAAAAATCCTAAACTAAGAAGAGAAAAAAAATTATCCTAATTCTAATTATGATACAATTACAAACACATCCTAATTCAATCCTACTCGTAAGGTGGGGGATTTAAAAGATCCCATGTTTCAATCTCTGCTACAAGATTCTCTAAATATGGTTTGAGATGATGGCCATTAACCTTGAAAGTAGTGTTGTTGCATGGGTTGCAAACCTCACACACATCATATCCTGAGACGGAAAGGATGACAAAAGGACCATACCATCTAGATTGAAGCTTTCTTGGGAAAAGATGTATCCTTGAATCATACATCAAAACCTTTTGGCCTACATGAAAGGATTTCCTACGAATGTGTTTATCATGCAAGTCCTTCATCTTAGCCTTGGTAAATTTTGCATTTTCAAAAACATCATTTCTTAATTCTTCTAGTTCATTAAATTGAAGCTTTCGAAGAACACCGGCATCATCTATACTCTCATTAAATTTTTGGATTTCTCAACAAGCTCTATGTTCCATCTCAACGGGTAGATGACAAGCCTTACCAAAAACAAGCCGATAGAGAGACATACCTAAGAAATTTTTATAGGCTGTCCGGTATGCCCACAACGTCAATTAGTCTTGAAGACCAATTTTTTCGAGTGGGATTGATAGTCTTTTTAAGGATTCCCTTAATCTCCTTATTTGCTAATTCAACTTGGCCATTGTTTTTGTGGGTGACATGCAGTTCCAACTTTATGTTCACATCATATTTACGCATTAAGATACCAACATGTTTATTGCAAAAATGTTTACCTTTATCACTAATGATTGCTCTTGGCATCCCAAAACAAGAAAAGATTTGTTTTTTTAAAAACTTGACCACTACTCGGTGGTCATTGGTGCGAGTGGCAATGGCTTTTACCCATTTAGACAGATAATCTATGGCCACTAAAATGTACTCAAAACCAAATGAATTAGGAAATGGACCCATAAAATCTATCCTCCAACAATCAAAAATTTCTAAAATGATCACAGGATTTGGGGCATCTCATTACGTTTAGATAAAGCTCCTAAACGTTGGCAATGATCACATCTCAAACAATTATTGTACACGTCTTTAAATATAGAGGGCCAATAAAATCCACTTTAAAGGATTTTACCGGTAGTTTTCCTTGAAGAGAAATGGCCTCTACAAGCCAACGTATGACAAAATTCAATGACACTATGAATGTCATTGTCAGGAATGCATTTCCTTATAATTTGATCTGGACAATACTTATAGATGTATGGCTCATCCCAAAATAAATTTCTCACATTATGTAAAAACTTACCTCTATCAACTTTTGTCCAATGGGAGGCATTTGTCCTGTTACTAAGAAGTTGGAAATATCCGAATCCCAAGGTGATTGATCATGAAGGGTAGTACTAACATGCATGAGGTGCTCATCGGGGAAATGCTCATTAATTATCAGGTCACTAGATTCAGACACATGCTATGGCAATCTAGATAAATGATCAGCTACTACATTTTCCACCCCTTTCTTGTCCTTCGTCTCCAAATCAAACTCTTGAAGGAGTAGAATTCATCTAATTAGATGGGGTTTTGCCTCTTTCTTAGACAGAAAATATTTCAAAGCCACATGGTCCGTGAACACTGTGACATGAGAACTTACTAAATATGACCTAAACTTGTCAAGGGCAAACACTACAGCTAGGAGCTCTTTTTCAGTGGTATTACAATTCATTTGAGCTTCGTTTAAAGTTTTACTAGTGTAGCAAATGACATAGGGTTTCCCCTCTTTTCGTTGCCCTAAAATTACTCCCACTGTAAAGTCACTAGCGTCACACATAAGCTCGAATGGTAAAGACCAATGTGGGCTTTGAATAATAGGTGCGGTAGTTAGCAAGTGTTTAAGCCTATCAAATGCCTCTTGACATGACACCGTCCATTCAAATGGAACATCATTGGATAATAATGAGCATAATGGTTTGGCAATAGTACTAAAAGACTGAATAAATCGCTGATAAAAACCGGCATGACCAAGGAATGATCATATGTCTTTCACACATCGAGGATTAGGTAGATTTTGGATCAATTCAATTTTTGCTTTATCTACCTTTATCCCTTGAGATGATTCTATGTGCCCCAAAACAATTTCTTTTTTTACCATGAAATGGCACTTTTCCTAATTTAGCACCAAATTACTCTCCTCACAATGCACTAAAGCTTTCTCAAGGTTGGTTAAACATTCATCAAATACGTCTCCATAGACAGAGAAATCATCCATAAAATCTTCCAAGGATTTCTCAACCATAACACTGAAAAATGCTCATCATACACCTTTGAAAAGTCACAGGTGCATTACACAACCCAAAAGGCATATGTCTATAAGCATAAGTGTCAAATGGGTATGTAAACGTGGTCTTTTCTTAGTCCTCAAGTGCTACCTCGACTTGATTATAGCCCGAGTACCCATCCAAAAAATAATGGTAAGACTTTCTTATTACTCTCTCAAGTACTTGATCTAGAAATGGAAGGGGAAAATGGTCCTTTCGGGTCACAGTATTTAAGTGCCTATAATCTATGCACATATGCCACCCGCTTTGGGTGCATTGAGGCACTAACTCTCATTTCTCATTCTCAACTACGGTGACACTGGATTTCTTAGGAACCACTTGAGTAGAACCCACCCATTTTGAATCAGAGATGGGGTAAATAATACCCGTAACAAGCAACTTAAGCACTTCCCCTTTTATGACTTCTTTCATATTGGGGTTTAGTCTTCACTACAGCTGCCTTACTGGTTTGGCTTCATCCTCAAGGTATATATGATGAGAACATACTAATGGGCTAATACCTCGAAGATCTGCAACAGTCCAACCTAAGGCCTTTCGGTGGGCATTCAAGATAGCTAGTAACTTCTGTTCCTGATCCTTTTATAACTTTGAAGAGATAACTACCGGGAATGTCTCACCCTCTCCTAGGAACGTATACTTAAGTTCACTGGACAATGGTTTCCTAGAAGGATAAGGAGAACACTCAACTGATGGCTTGGGTTTGATCAAGGATGGCTCTAAAGATTTAAAAACTGGCACCCAGCCATTAATTGCCATAGCTTCTTCTCTATCACGTAATAATTTCTCATTATTTATAAAATTTGCTCCATCTAGAGCTTCAGACTTCTCGCTCCTCACTAATATCGCTCTAATGAATCTTCTAATAAAGTCCTTTCAAAGTATTCTTCACTTAGAGTGTGAATTACATCTACTTCCCTAATATCCTCAAATTCCCCCATTTGTTTTCCTACCCGAAAGATGTTCATTTTTATGGTCATATTTCCAAAGGAGAGTTTCATGACCCCACTTCTACAATTGGTTACAACATTGGATGTAGCTAGAAAAGGTCTACCAAGAATGACCAAAACAGATTTAGCAGGATTTGGAATGGGGTGGGCGTCCAATATAATGAAGTCAACTGGAAAGTAGAATTTGTCTCCTTGGACTAACACATCTTCCACTATACCCCTTGGCATTTTGACTGAACGATTAGCCAATTGCAATGTCACTCAAGTGGGTTTTAGCTCTCCTAAGCCTAACTATTGATAAACAGTATAAGGCAAAAGATTGACACTAGCACCTAGGTCAAGTAAAGCATTACCAATGATGTGCTCCCCTATTATGCAAGAGATGGTAGGACACCCAGGGTCTTTATACTTAGGAGGTGTATCACGTTGGAGTATGGCACTTGCTTGTTCAATCAATAAGGCTTTCTCTTTGACATTGAGCTTTTCTTTTTACAGTGTACATATCCTCTAAGAATTTAGCATAAGAAGGATTCTTCTTGATAGCTTCAAGTAATGGGATGTTGATTCTCACTTGTTTAAAAATTTCATAAACTTCTGAGTTCAACATCTTATGCTTGCCTTTTGCTAATATTTGTGGAAAAGGTGGTCTGGGAATGTGCTCAATAGTTTGGTCTACTTGCCCATCCGATGTTTTTACTATATTTTCCCGTTCTTTCTCCCTTAATTTTTTCTCACGCTCCTTCACCTCATTCTCTGTATTCTCATACTCTCTCTCCTCCTCAATCGCTACTTCAATTGGTTCTTCAACATCCTCACTAACCTTTGATCCCATTTTAGCACTTGAGGTATTGGCTTTAGGATCTATAGGTTTCTGAATGACTTTGCCACTTCTCAAAGTGATGACAGACTACACCTATTCATGTGGGGTAGCACCCGAGGTTGATGCTTCAGTAACATTAACCTAACCTTTGGGGTTTTGGAAAGTTTGAGCAGGTATTTTACCACTTTGGGTGGTGCTTATGGCTTGAGTCAGCTTGGAAACTTGTCCTCGTATGTCATCTAAAGCCTAAGTCATTTGGTTGTTAATGTTCAACTACTGATGCATAAATTGATGAAGAGTGTCCTCAATGGGTCCCTTTTGCATTGGTTGCATTGCAGTAGAATTGGGCTGTTGGAATTAGGGTGGTGGTACAGGAGGTGATTGAAATGGTTGATTTTGATGGTCATTCCTCCATGGATACTAGGAGGAGGTCTCCACCCCGGGGGATAAAAGTTGGAAGCTTGGTTTCCCCCTTGATAATTGACATTCCCACCTTGATGGTGAGAGGGATTTCCTTGGCCTCTAATCTGAAATGATTGATTTTGGGAACCATTGACATAGGCCTGGCCATAGGCAACCTCCTTAAGTAAAGAAATCTCAGGAAAAGAATTTGGATCATGCCCCATTTGGTCACAAGCTCTACAAACCATATTCATCTCAACTAATTTCTCTTTACTCTTGAGTTCAAGAGAGTCAAATTTATTCTGTAAAGCAACTTGTCTAGCTCTCAAATCATCAGTCTCGCTTAATTCTAATTGGCCACTAGGAGTGGTGTTCCTATGGTCAGAAGAAGATGGGAGTCCAATTTCCCAATCATTAGAATCTTCGGCCACCATGTCAAAGAAATCCATGGCATCCTCCGCAATCTTATCAAATAAGGTACCATTACACATGGTTGACATAAGTTGTTTAAGACTGGGAGTTAAAGACTCGTGGAAGATACTCATAAGTCTTCATGGCTTAAAGCCATGGTGAGGACAGGCCATCAAAAGGTTCTTAAATCTTTCCCAAGCACGACAGAAATTCTCATTAGGTTTACAGAAAAAGGTAGTTATCTATCTTCTAAAATGCTGAGTCTTTTGGGTTGGAAAGTATTTTCTCAAAAACTCAGTTTGCATCTCACGCCAAGTTCCAATGGAACGAGGACGAAGGGAATTAAGCCAAAATTTGGCCTTGTCCTTAAGAGAGAATGGAAAGAGTTGGACGCGCACTATGTCCTCATTGGCATTTTGGTCCATGCATGTGTTACTCACTTCCCTCAGATGATTGTATGACTTCTCAGAGTCTAGACCATAGAATGTAAAGAAGTTGGATGATCCCTTGCCTAAGTGTGAAATTTCCCCTATTCAAAGGCAAGATGATACACGAATGTGTGGTTTGCCTAGTTGGGTTCAGGTGGTTTTTCATTGGTATAAGACTAGGATTATCTTCACTATCTCCATGGACGCCCACATTGTCATCTACTCTAGCCATTGAATTAAAAGATGTGGAATTGACCAATGAAATGGTTGTGTAAGAGTTTGAGCGTGAAAGTTGGTAGGATGGGTCTTCTAGTTCGGTATTTTCTGCTAAGACTCTACCCGACCTTAAAAAACATGCAATTCTAAATATCCCCAAAGTTTTTTTTTATAAGTTTCAGTTAAACAAAATAAAACAAATCAAAAATTACCTAAACTTGGCACAAACGTAATGGGAAGCGACGCCTTACCTATCAAGTGAGGATAGTGACTCTAAGAGTTCCTGAGAATAATTGTGACTAGTGGCCTGAGAGGTATTTTCTGGAAGGTTATTTACTACCCTTGCCATTAGTTCATCTACCATTGATGTATATAAAACTTGACCAATTAATTAACAACTAATGGTGGAATGAGGATGACCATCAATTATTGTTAGATATGGAATGGGCAGAGATAACTGTTAATAATGAATCGTCTTATGCACCTTCCACGGACATAGACACTAGTATAAAGTCTAAAATGAGTTCCTTATCTGATTATAATGAGATGCCACCTTTAGAAGATATCTATGACATAGAGAGTTTTGACACTATGTACAAGAACGGTGTTGCCATTCCCACTAAGTTAGATCAAGATGAAGCCTTTGGTACTGCCTTGCACAATTTTTTTTAAATCTCATCATATCTTTGAAGACAACATGAGGTAATCCTTTACTTTTACTTTTTATATTTATATGTTACCTATTATTTTTTTTCCATGCTATCACATTTAGTTCATTAATCGCTTCAATCTAAGTTGGGGGGGAAATAAATTAGTTAATATGTTAGGAGGTTTGAATAATGGGTGCATGCATAATTTAAATTGTGCTATGTTCTTAGTTATGACTTTATAGCCATTATCTTATACTCATTATCCTTATCATGCTCACTTTGCACACTACGGACCCACATATGCCTTATGGTTCTCCCATGAGGACAATATGAATTTTAAGTTGGGGGAGTAGGGTCCGCATGATGATAATTATGATCTTTTGTACCAAAATTACAAAATTTAAAAATTTTTGGAGTATTTTGAAATTGAATACACGGATTTAGCACGTTTATATCTACATGTTAACCCTTTTGGTTTAGTTGATTGTGGAATTGAGTGAGAAAGTGATGAGTGAATCTTGCTCAAGCATTAATAAGAAAATTAGTTCAAGTTGAGTGTGTCATACCCTTGTACGTATCTTTTGACTATCCTAGAAAAGAATTTATGTACATAGGAGTATCTTTTATTTAATATTGGTTAATTGAGCATTCTTGGACTAGGTAGAGACTTATACCCCTTTTAGTGACCTTTTGAGCCTAGCATTTTCTTTTCTTAAGGGGCTGTAAATAATCACAGCTCTTTTATTCTTCACTTTGGTTTTCAATGCACTAATTGCATCACATACACTTGTATGAGTTTCACTTGGCACAGTATGAGTTGTTGTAAGCTTAGAAAATAATGCTAGGCCCTCTTCGCTATTTTGGGCCTTTTTGTCTTTTCTTGGTTATGAATTACCCTAGGAACCAACTTGAAGCCTTTTAATAAAGTGTGATATATATTTATTTTCATGGTTTCCTCCTCGTATATTATACCTTAACCTTATTCACACACTTTAAGCCTTACCCTCACATGTCTTGGGTTATGAAAGTACCTCAATGTCAATGATGGAAAGATATTGATTTGTGATAAGGTGCAGAAATAAGGTTCATGTGTTGTTGATGAGAAAATTTGGATTGGAGTGTGATGTCCTACAGAGGACTGCATTATCTTATTGTTATGTGTGTATGGAAAATGTGATTCCTATTGATGAGATGTGTTAAATTTTATTATCTTGGTGGATGTGGCTTGTGTTACCCTATTGTCACGGTGTGTATTTGTTGATTTTGAGTCGAGAGCTATTATAAAATAGAGGGTCTATATACCTTTGGGCTAAAAGTTCTTAGACATACAATAAGGTCATTTTCATTTTCCTGTGGGCTATTAACCCAAAAGCGATGCAAATGTCCTAAGGGAAATGGTATTATCTTTGGTTAAGACCAAAGTCAGAGATGGCTAAGATAGCATATGTTTAGTACCCTGCAGCGGATGCTAACACCGAGGGATGGTATATCGGTGGTTGAGCACCTTAGCTATAGGCTAGTTAGACAGAGTACCTGCCATATGTGATGTTAATTATAAGCATGGGTACATGGCTCTAGCCAAGTTGTGTTAATAAGTTATGGTGGTGATATTAGAACTCTATTTTCAAATATTAAACTTAGACTATGCTTAAGGTGATGGTTCTAATCCTATTGCTTTTGTTAATGCTATCATTAATGAAAATTCTTAGAGATGGCCTGTTTCAAATTTCCCTAATCTCATTCCTCTTGAGAGAGCAATAGATGATCTCCCTCTTCCAGATCCTAACAAAGATAACCAAGTAATCTAGCCCCCAGATTCTTTTAAGAATTTCACTATTCGGTTAACATGGAATTCCATTAGATATGTAGGTGTTGATGCTCCAAAAATTTTCCCCTCATTTAATATTTACAATATTTAATGCTTATGCTTGAATGCTACTCTACTAATTAAGTTTTCTTTAGGATATGTTAAAACACCGAGAATCAACAAAAAACCAACATTCAGAAAAATGCCGATTACACCACAGGAGTTATGGAGAAGTCAAACTAAAGACCGAGATTAAAGTAGAAGGCCACCAAGCTACATAGATGTATTTAAGACACCAAACAAACAAGTCCAGCTTCGGTAGAGGAGCAGAATTCAGAATCAATGGTCAATACAATCCACAAGTCAAGAATGACCATTGCCAACGAACCCAAAGACCAATATGAACTGGAATGCCCAGATCAAGCCAGAAATAGAAAAGAAGATACACAACCTCATACGACATTCCAGAGAATATAGAACATAGCTCAGAGTAGTCAAAATGCAACTCTAGAGATCATCCAGGCTCAGCAGACCCAAAATGGCTCCTTCCAATAAAAAGGAAGCAACTGTCACCCTAGATACAATTTAAGCATCCAGACGAAGTTGAAATACCCTCAAATTGCACACAAATGTTAGGAGTTCATCCCTGAGGTAATGACATAGCTAGGGCCGACCAATTCAAATCAAGTCCCTCTGCTGATTCATTTACAAAATTTGTTAATTTTTTTTTTTATAAATTCATAAAAGCATCTCGGAGTCCTATGGATGGTATTTTTGGACTACTCATACCCAAAAATGGGAGGAGGAGTAAGCCTGGTGGTGCCTCTAAGGGTCTAATCAAAGGATTGACTAATCTTGTCTCTGTTTTAGTCCATTTTGGCGCAACATGTTTTAAATGAACATAACTCGAACCTAGAAATCCCAAATTGTGCCCAGTTTTGGCCTAATTGGTCTAAATCACTCTAAAATATGCTCAAGAGGTCCCAAAAACTCTCGAGAATTGTGCCAAAGACCTTACAATTACCCAAACCTTTGTGGGTGAAACCCGAACTTTGTCAAGCATGGACTGAGCTAGGGGCTCAAGCCAGATCAACATTCTTTTTAGCCTAGATTTCTCTCCCTAGAAAGCTCACGTCGGTATAATTTTCTCCCTCTAAAAAATTTTACTTGTTCTTTCAATTCAATTTGTTTGCATAATTAGAATAGAATAGTTTTAATTGTGTAAATAAAATTCTTTGTTAACGAAAGGTATCCAGATCGTAATTCAAGACTAAGTTGTACTCGATGTATGATATTGACCAGATATACCCGAGATAAATTTTGTAAAATTCAAACATCATATAGATAACATGTCCACATTATACTAACGTCCCATACCATGCTGTAGAATCATTCCATCTGCCATACCATGTCATAATACCTTGCCTACCTTGTCATACCATGCCATATCATCACATTACCACGCTAGGCCATGCTAGATATCATAATTACCATGCCATGGCATCTCCACTATGTTATTCCATGTCATTATCATTATACTGCCATGCTATGCCATGCTAACATATCTTATTATCACCACACATCGTAGTATAACATGTTAGGACATTATTTACCATGCTAGGACATTCTTTAACATATTATGCATCATGTTTTGACATACCGGCACATGCCTTGACGTGCTAGAACACATTCAATCATGCAAACACACACCCACTAGGGTTGATATCGACTTAGAAATCAAATGCCTTTCAATCTAAAGCATTCACATGAATGAGCAAGGTTCTAGAAACTAGAAATAACTTAGGATTGGTTAGGCCATTAGTTTCTAAGTTATAAATTCCCTAAGATATATCTAACATGCATTGTTGGGTTGTCATCCATAACGTAATCAAATTTAACATGTCCATAACATACCCGATCATAGAAACTGCATCACTTACATCACATTAAGCTTTTAGGCCCTTCAATTATATCATCATCACTAGGAACTGAGCTCTCGATTTGAGCTAAAATCCTTCCCAAATGATAGACACTCACTCATAGGTGTAAGGCACATCCCTAGAGCTAGGCTCCTTTCTATAGTTATGCGCTCGTCGCTAATTATCTTTATAGGTAAGGCTGTGTAGACTCGATCCTTTTAACAGGGTATGTAGGCAGCTTGAGTAAAGAGCTTGTGTTTTGTCATCCCACCAATAGTATAAACTATAGTGTAGAGCTACGTAGACCTGATCCCTTGACAGGATATGTAGGCAGCTCCAGCAGAAGGCTTGACTCTAGCCATCACAACGTTAAGTGCTGACTTAGAGCTAAGGTATAGCTCACATCTCAACACGTAGGTCAAATCATAGGACTCAAAGCTACATTGATCTGATCCCTTAATACGGTACGTAGGTAGCTCGAGTAGAGGGCTTGATCTGGTCACCTTAACACAAGGCGTTACCTTAAAACTAGGATCTTTTCCCTAAGCTCAATGCAGGGTTTTAACTGTCTCTTCCCTGGAGCAAGACTCCATTTTCTAATCACACCTAGGTGCTAACTATCCTCTTGTTTGGAGCAATATCCCTTTCTCTAACTACCTATTTCTGAGTAATGCGTTGAGTGCTAACTATCTTTTTTCCACTGAAACAAGACTTTTTTCTTCCAGTTATGTGCTATGCTCCATTCTTAGTTAAGCACAAGGTGCTTACTCCGAACACATACCTAGACTAGGACTCTTTCTTTTCCTCATCCCATCTCGGGAGTGAGACTCCTTCATATTGATTCAATATACAGCACTGACCCTATTAGTCATCTATGTCCCAAAGCTACATTGACCTGATCCCTTAGAAGGGTACGTAGGCAGCTCGAGCAAATAGCTTGAGTGCGGTCTCCATGGTCTTTAAAGACCACCATGTATGCTAAATGCTAACTTAAACTTAGAAATAGGCTCTTGCATCCACATACCAGTTCACAACTCATCCACATGTAATTTAGGCCACTTGAGGTTTGAACTACGATTGACCTGATCCTTTCACAGGGTACAGAAACAGCTTGATCACATAGCTTGAGTTCGAACTCGTCGGTCTTTATAAACCATCTCCAATAAACACTTCATTTTTAGCACACATATTCATGCTTAAGCAGGCATCTAACTACAATTAGACTCGACTACCTTGCATTTCATGCATTCATAGGTTGTATGCAATTATTGTTACAACCAAAATATTATATTAAGCGATTATGACAGTAGAGGGTAATAAGGGACTCTAGATATCCCTAGGTATCCAGGTGTAATGGTTTTCATGTGTAGCTGAACCCTCGAACCCATTATCTCTTATTACACAGACTAGTCGAGAGTCACTAAAAAGGGTAATTTATTACATCTTTAAAAAACATAAAATAAAACATTTTAAATCATAATTTAAACTCAGGTTTCTCGACACACTCATTTTGAAAGTGTTGGGTGGCGACTTCTAGTCTCTGCAATCAAGGCCTTATTTCAAAACAAAAAAAATACCGCTTCATATTTGCTCGATCTTGGATGCACCATGTCGCAATAAAGACTCATAACCGACGCACATCAACCCCCATGTGCAGATCTAGTCACGATAGCTAGCGACTTCGATAAGGACCAGCTTCTACTTCGAGGGTTCAACCATAGTTTCCCTTCTTCGTAGTCGCTATCTCACACCATAATCTCTAGTTTATTCAATCAAAGGCATACAATCCTATCTTCTACGAGGTTTCATATATTTCATTGTTTCTTTTATATTATGTATACTAACCCATTCAATTGCAAATAAGCTGTGTGCTTGTATATATCCTGATTTGTTTTACAGGGTGCTTGCATAAAACAGGGCGAATGCTTTACTACTTTTCCAATCTGTCATAAATTCACTCTCCTAAATCATACACTATGCACTACATTGAGCATGCTATGCATAAACCATGTTTACTCTCTAGTTAGTTGAGGGGAGTGATTAGGTCCCTTCATGGTGTGGTTACATATATGGTCCCCTTGATAGGTGTATTGAACTTTCTCTTGGATGGATCACCAACCTATGAAGGTTTTCTTCAAAAAACTAGAGGATTGAAGATATGGTAGCTGTTAACCTTTCTAGGATGCATTAGGTCAAGTCGTGAGTCTCATGTCACATATAGTTAAACTCTAGGCTAAAGCCTCCCCCAAACCTAATTTTAATAGTAACACTGGAGAAGAAGGTGCTAACCCATTTATTCCCTGTGATTGCATTCAAACATAATAGAGGAGACAACTCATAGTTGTCTCTACATGCAATAAAGCCTACCCATTCTTATCCAAGGGACTAAGTCCTAAATAGGCCATTCATTTAAGCACGGTTAACCCCTGAGGTTCATTATTTTAAAATAAAATGAAGAGATTGTCATTCAAAGTCTAAGTTTCACCTGCATTGACCCACTGAGTCAAAATCAATGCGTATCCCAGTCTAAAACCTAGATTTTAGTATATCTTACCTCAAAATTGTCAAAAGTTTCAACTCGAAACTCTACTCGATTTGAGTTAGAGATTTGGTAGAGTCTAAACCTAGGCAAAATCTCAAGAAAATCTCCTAAGAGTTTTTATCAACAAATCCAGTCAAAGTTTTAACACGAAATTCTATAAGATTTGGGATAGAAATCCCAGGTTAGAGTTTCTCTAGATTTCTGTCTAGATTGGCAGTTTTATAAAAACCCTACCAAAATTCTGCAACAGTTTCAATCTAAAATATTACTAATTTTAAGGCAAGATTTTTAATAAAATCTCACACCAAAAATTCATCAAAGTTTCAACTCAAAATTCTATCCAAATTAAGGTAAATATGAACTGGAATATGCAAAGACAAAACTCAATTGGTTCAATAAGGGCCATCTATTCAAATAAAGAGGAAGTTCACCCCAGCTAGGCAATCAAGAATGAAGATCCGAAGACTTAAAAATTGGATAGAGTTTTTAATCTTCAACGTAAAAGTATTCACTGCATTTTATAAAGTGAGTACTTATTTTGATTCAATTCATTCATTATTTATAATAATTCTTCTAATGACAAATTGGAATGGGACAAGGTAATAAAACAAGGATTTCAGTGTAATCTCTTGCATACATTTTAAATCACATAATTCATTATTTCCCTGGCCAAGGATGATGGCCCCATAAATAAAATCAAATAAAATTTGAAATCATTTTTAATAAATTTTCATTTTCATAATAGGTATTATCACTACCATTCACTCTGCTCGGCAATCTTCTGTTAATACTAGATCTGGAACCAGAGACATGGTATCCTCATCTGAAGCACTCAACACTGTTAAAACTCAAGCACTTGTCGTAGTTGCATCAGAGGCACAAGTCAACTGCAACCATTCCCTGCTTTTACCCTCACTCTTAATAATACCACTTCTAGAATCCATCTAACCATGACAAGCTTTATGGCTAGTGGTCTACCAAATACACTTGTCCCATACTTTTTTGGGACCCTTTCTACCATCATCCCTAAAGTGACAATTCCTTCAAACCTTCAAACCTCTCTTATAAAAGACCAACAAATTATCAACCTGACTTTGGTTCTTTACCAAGCACTAGCCCTCATCAACTATCTATGCCATCATATATTACCCACTCATTTACAAGCAACTCGGATTTCTAATCCAAAAAATAATGACCATTACGCAGAGTTCCAAGCACACCATCAACTAGAACTTCCAATTTTTAACCAACCCTTCACTTTCTTCACCTAACAACTCACAACATCCAAAGGGCAAATTCTAGTATGCAACCGAGCCCAAAAGGTCCAGAACACTAAGGAGGCTTATCATTTCAACACTAGCATGCACATGGATATAAATTCTCAGAATTTACATTCTCACCTACACTTGAAATGGCCTATCAAAACCTTAATGGTATCATTTTTTGCTACTCGAGATCAACAACATCCACCTTAGAAGAAAATGATAAAAGGCCATCCTCAGTCCCAGCTCAAACCAAAAGGAGCCTTTCCTAATTTGGCTTGTACTTGCATTGAACCCTATTTATAACTTCTTGCTGTGCATCAGATTAAACTTTTACCATACCGAGTGCTAGGACTATCTCTTTCTCGCTCTTTCAGTCCTTTTAGGTGTTGTGCATACCATAGAGGATCATTGGGTCATAACACTGAAGATTGCTTAGCTTTGAGGCATCAAATTCAAAAATTGATTGATAATGGAACGATAGTAGTTCATACTTTTACAATTCCAAATGTTGCTACCAGTTCTTTGTCAGACCATAATACAACCTTGTAAGAGGAAGTGTCAAGCCATCATGCTTTATTAGATGTAATGATTAGAAAAAGAGACTTCAAGGATTGACTTCCAATAGAGCAATTAGAGCCTTTAAGCATCGATGAAAAAGGGTTTGCAAGAACCCAACATTTTTTCTTTCTTTTTTCAATCACTTGTATTTATTAAATTTTTTGAACTATACATACTAATGTGCTTGTTATTTTCAAAATTCTTTTATCAATTCCATTCATTTTCTAGGAATCTGAGATTTTAGAGACAGCAACATGACAATAAACACAGTTTAGTAATCACATTAACGTTCACTGCCACAACTCACTAATTCATAATATTTGAACATAACCGAAAACCAACCCCAATTTTTATATCACTGACAAACCCAGGCACCCCCATTCTTGAGATATTTCAGTAGCTAGACCTTTACAACAAATTGGCATATCGTTGATTATGAAAATTTCACACATAAACCCAACTCGTCACATTATTTGGATTCAATTACATTCTAAAAATTCCTCTAGCTTAGGGCATTCCCTTTCAAAACCACCCAGCACTTGAGGGTAATCCCAAAATCGCTCTCGCCACTTGTACAATGTCATCTCACAATCACATCATTTCGCTAGTCAGAGTAGCGCCATATCACTTAGCCAATTCATTATCATGCTAAGTTATTACCCATCTCCTTCGGCTATGCTAAGCTAGCATTTTGTCTTTTAAAAATAAACATCACACACTTGTGCAATTTTGAATCTGCAACTTCACAATTTTGTATAGAATTTTCAAACGTTTCAAAACATTCAATATTTTTATCAAATATTCTTTGTGATAAATAGTTTGTTAGAATCACTACTAAGCACTAACACATTTTAACACAACCAAATGACCTGTACATGAAGTGTTCAATCTAGTAATCTTAATGTTTGCTAGAACTACAGACGATCCGATTTGTGGTCCATCAAGATACGTATGCAACCAAATAAGTTTGGTCACCATCTATAAGAGATCAAACCATTGACAGATTAACTCACCAAATTCAAAATGACAAGTGGGTACTCAATTTTTGAAAAAGAAAAAGAGATTAAACTATTGCCCTTATTAATATTGAGATCTTGAAATACTAAGTGTCCAAAGTCAAGATGACTAGAGCCATCATTTTAGCTATCTTTAAGATCATTCATAGTCAAGCCCTTTGAGCAAAAAATAAATAAATAAGTTGAATCATACATTCTTTTCATTAAACACTACCTACTATCATCCCCCACATTGGGGTAAGAAAGTAGGACAGTTCAGACGTTAAAGGCATCCCTCATCATTGTAAGTTGTCATCTCATCCAGACAAGTGAGCTCAATGTAAGAAGAAGTGTCAGAGTAACCTAAGGTGGTATATTTAAACAAAGTGGCCAAATTCAAGAAGATGAGAGGCATTCATTTCTGCTATCCTTAGAACTAGGTCAACTATCCCACACAAAGCCCTTTGAGCAAGTTCATATTCTTTTGTAATAAACCCCCAAAAAGTCATCCCTCACATTGGGGTAATGGAAGAGAATAGTATGGATTTCAGCGTTACAAAGAAAGAAAGGAGAATTAAAAAGAAAATAACAACAACAATAAAAACAAGAAGCTTGAAGTCCAAAGGAGCAAATCCAATAGAAATCACAATCAAAGCAAAGGCGAAATAGAAATACGAGCATCATTAAAGACTTAAGAATCTTAGAAGCAGACCAAGCTCTAGCTCTCATGCATCATCAACAATAAAGTATAGTAGCTCATCAAATGAAGAATCAGATGACTTTGGGATTGTTACAACCCCATAAGTATAATTTGGGCCTTAATATCCTTAGTTTCTATAACCTTAACCCATAACCTATATTATGGTCCAAATAAAAGACCTTTCGGATTGAGGCTGATAGTTTTGTTCAAATACAACCATCAAAGGCACTCGAAGTGCTTCTTAGGATAGAAGGACGGATTTCAAGACAAAAGATAAACGTTCAATAAGAAGATCTTACAGATGATCCTCATTATACTTACTAGAAATAGGAATTGAGCTTGAACATTCCTTCCCTTTGCTTCAAATCTTGAAACGAGGCGTACATTATAACCAAAATTAAAGTCTTCTTCGATTGGTAATGGTTACTTAGTAGGAGAGCTTTCATAAGCTAGAGGCAATTCTTTCTTTCAAAACAAATATAAAACCTTTTCAATTGATAATGGTCAATTAATCTAAAAGCTCCTAAAGCAAAGAAGTCCTTGAGGGAATAGAAAACACACTCAGTGACTAAATCTCATGATAAAGTTGGAAACATGCTAAATACCTCATTGAACATTCAAGAGGAAGGTCATTCATAAAAGGGAACAATTTTTAAAGAAGTGCACAAGTAGTTATTCTACTACACTAGTGAGTTACACGTCTTGTAAATTATCTGATCATTCATTTTCAAATCGTATATTCGGTGCATATTTTTACTAGTACATACTAGATTCTTTCATTCAAATTCATTCATCATACACAATATAATTTCATTAAAAAAATGCACTACATATAACTTTGTTCACAAAACATGACCGTACCTGGCCACATTCCCTAGTTTTCAGTCTTCCAAGTAAATTTTCAAAACACAAGCATTTTCAACATCAAACACCTTAGGATCATGCACATAATAATGTATATCTCATAGGCACCCAATAGTGACCTAAGAAATCATTATAATGAAACTACACATCATAAACCATGAACATACCGACTCAGGAAGATGGCTTTCTCTATATCAACATCTAATACAAGGCGTAGGATCACCAACAACCAAGCAGGAAGGCATCTTTTAGAAAATCAACCACACAACATGAAATCAACATCAACCAAGGAATAAACATCACATAATACATTAGGAGTGAAGCTCCTATTTAGCAAGTGAATTTAGAATCATAAGATAGAGCTAGGCTCAAGAGTAGTTAGAACAAGGTTCTTTCCTAGATTAGGTGTAAGGCATTTAAGCCTCCTTTAGAATTATAAGATAAAGCTAGGCTTAGGAGTAAAAGCTCCTGACTAGACCAGACCAGACTAGACTAGATAGAGTAAAGTTTGGGAGTAACGCTCCTTACCATACCAGACCAGACTTGATAAAGTGAAGTTCAGGAGTAAGGCTCCCTACTAGACCAGACCACATGAGCTAAGCTCCTTACTAGACCAGACCAGATATAGCTAGGCTCCTTACCAGACCAGACCAGACTAGACCGAGCTAGGCTCATTACCAGACTAAACCAAATACATTTAGGCTCCTTACTAGGCTAGATGATAGCAGATAGAATGAAGTCACTCCTTACTAGATCAAACTAAATAAAACTAAGCTTGGGAGTGAACATCCTTCCTAATCAAAACCTAGAGTTAGCACTCCCCTTTTGTACTCTTATGTCTACCATAAGATTTAAAGTCAAAACCCAAAGTTAGAAATCCCCTTCTGTAGTCTTAGCTCCACGATAGGATCCAAAGTCAACGTTAAAGCTAATACTCCCCTCCTGTAGTCTTACTCTACCACAGGATTCAGAGTCAAAACATAGAGTTAGAACTCTCCTGTAGTCTTTGGTCTATCATAGGATTAAGAGTCAATCCTGGAGTTAGCACCCCCCTTCTGAAGTCTTGTGCTTAAATGGTTATCATCTGGGTGAAGGGATGGATTGGGGACCTCCCTCTTGTGAGCAGAAGGCCTCCCGAGTCACTTTTCAGCAGGCCGTTTTCCCGCGGCAAGTCATCACCGAAAAGAGGGACCGGTCTTCGTGCCGGGGTATCCCGATCCGGATGCCGTAAAAATTTATGGGAGAGTCAGTACCATCCTACAGTCCACCTTCTCAGGTAAGCTTCCGAACTGGAACTTCAAATCAGATTCTTTGGTTATAGCTTGATTGCTGGACTCCTCATCCTTCTGAATGGATGCAGGCCAATGCCAAGCTCTTCCATTAGGATTTAGAGTTAAGCTCGGAATTAGTATTCCACTTCTATGGTCTTATGTTTACCATAGGATTCAGAGTCAAAACCCAGAGTTAGAACTCCTCTTCTGTAGTCTTATGTCTACCATAGGATTTAGAGTTAAACCTGAAGTTAAAAGTCCGCTTCTGAAGGCTCGTGCCCACTATAGGATTCAAAGTCAACTCAGAGTTAGCACTTCTCTATTGAAGTATTGTATCCACCATGAGATTCAGAGTTAACCTTGGAGGTAGTACTTTTTTATGAAGTCTTGTGTCTACCAGAGGATTCGAAATCAGCCAAGAAATTTGTATTCCTTTCCTAAAAATCTTATCGAGGAGCTAAGCTTCCTTTTCATAATCCAGTGATAGGCATAGGATTAGATAACAACCTATGAGCTAGGCTTCCTTCTCAAAATCTAATGCTAGGCATAGGATTTGATGTTAACCTCAGAATTAGGCTTCCTTCTCAAATCCAGTATGAAGCATAGGATGAGACATCAACCTAGGAGCTAGGCTTCCTTCCCATAACCAATGTAAAGAATAGGATTAGATACTAATCTAGGAGTAAGGCTCCTTACCCTACTAGACTAAATAGGACTAGTCTTAAGAGTAAGGTTCCTTACTAGTGCAGTTCAGATAGAGTTAGGCTCAATCTAATCTTAGATAGAAGACCAATCGCCCATCTAGGAGCCAAGCTTCCTTCCTTTAAAGTAGTATAAAGTTTAGACCCATGAGTAAGGACCATTCCTTTGAGACAAATGCAATGTAAATAATAATTACTAATTCAATTTTTAAGATTTCTTTTTAGGGTCAAATTCAGATCATTACTCATCTACCAATCCAAGAATTAAACTCATTTTCTAAAGTCAAGTGTGAAGCATAAACGCATCCCCGAAGTTAAGAAGAAAACTCTTACAGTTGTTCAAGTGTAAGACATTAACTAGGCTATAAGTTTTTTTTCTTTCTTTTTTTCATTATACAAGGGGGCAAAATAAGTTGTCTCCTTTCTATTTTCTATCTTAGACTAGCTAAGGCAAAAAAAAAAGAGGTAGTTGTTAACATCCCAGTTTTTGCCCCCTCATTTAATATTTATAATATTTAATGCTTATATTTGAATGGTGGTCTACTGAGTAAGTTTTCTTCATCATAGGATGTGTTAAAACACTAGGAATCAACAAAAAGCAAAAATTCAACAAAATGTCAGTTGTACTCCTAGAGTTACGGAAAAGCCAAGCTTGAGATCCATATCCAGGTAGAAGCCACCACATTACACACATATGTTCAAGACACCAAATAAGCAAGTCCAACTTTAGCAGAAGAGCGAGAATTCAGAATCAATGGTCAATTTAGTCCAGAAAGCAAGAATGAACTCTGCCAATGCACCAAAAGACCAATATCAATTGAAATTCCCATATCAAGCTAGAAATAGAAAAGACAATACAAAACATCAATGGATATTCTAGAGAAATAGAACATAGCTTAGAGTAGTCAGAATGCAACTCTAGAGGTCATTCGGGCTCCGTTAACCCAAAATGGTTCTTGATGATGCTGAAATTTCGTGGTCCTCGATCCGGGCCTCCGAGAACTCGATCCGTCGAGAATTGTGTAAACCTGTTTGTCGTGAACACCGGTGTGATGCCTGCCAAAAAACCTCGGATGCTTAAGTTAGCACAGATGACAGGGTTTTGAGTATAGGAGGAAGAGAGAGTCATGTATATCTCTTTTAGGGTGATTTTCATCCCCTATTTATAAGAAAATCTTACAGAGTTGTAGTTAGAATTGAATTGGAAGTATTCCCTG
>QLOD02000033.1:18127565-18148564 GCA_003260245.2 Sideroxylon spinosum
CGAGGATTGCACGAACTGTTGTCATTGTGTCACGTGGCAAGATCTTTTTTGTGCTTCCAAAACTAAAAGGTACTAAAATTACTAAATTGCAAGGGAACTAGTATCAAAAACATAGTGCAATCAAGAATCTGAAAAGTAGTACTAATTAGTGTAATTTGAAAAAGCATAAAAGTATATTCTATATTTTCATCAAACTGTAGGGTCGTTAATGCAATTTATTTTATTTGGTCGGCGGGTCTTTATGCTATTACAACTAATTTTTTCCTGAAATTATTAGCCTTCTAACAGTAAATTAACACCGAATATAAATTTGCAGGAAAATTTAAAAAGTAGGGGAAATCCCTCTAATTCCAAAAATCGAAGGACTATTTCTTGTATTTTCATTAAACCTTTATATTATATTTGGAACATGGATTTGTCGGAGAAAATAAAAAATAAAAGAAAAATAAAATTTATAATTTGTGTAATCTTTGTAATTTTAACCAAGGAAAAGTTTAATTTTATTGATAAATATCTACTCATTTTAGTCTTATTTTGCTAACTCATAAAAAAAAAAAGAAATGAATTTGACTTTTTCATTTTATTTTGCATTCCTACTAATTTCTTTCATTTTTCTTTTTCTCCCATAAATCAGTGTTCCAAATAGAGGGTTAGAGTTATAAGTTTAATTTATCCATTATTTTATCACACTTTAAAATTTGTTAAAAACAAAATACTCCTTTTGTGGTTTGTACAAAAATAAAATCTACCATTATTTGATTAAATAATATATAATATATTTGAGGCGTGCGACTAATAATGACTAATAATTGTAATTGTGCCTAACTCGATGCCTAAACTCAACCTAACAATTGAAAATATCACCCCACATCCTACAAAAACACAGGTAAATTTGGTAAGTTGTTAAACCATTAGGACAACTTCATGCTTGAATATTTGTATTTGTAAATTTGAAATGAAATAATGTAACACTAGTTAGAGAATAACTCATATATATATATATATATATATTTGATACGAATTTGAACTTTGAATCGGAACAAAATTTGAAAAAATGACAAATATTGTTAGGTTTTAAAAAATTAAACTCTATTCAGGTTTTAAGAAAATTCTAATAAAGTAGTTTTCAATTTATCTATAATAGTTACAACCACATTTCTCATGAATTTTTTTTTTGGGGGGGGGGGACTTTAATGAAAAAATTCAACCATATAATTTAAATTCATATATTTTATATGAAATACTGTTTAAATTTATTACCCAATTTTAGTGTGATACAACGGATTGAAATATAATGTCCACTCTCCTGTTTTATTTCTATTATCAAGTTTAGTATGTCTATATGAAATTCAAAAACACATTCTTTTAATAAAATTTGAGAATGAATGTTATTCAATCTCAAGGAAGTGAATGCATAGCTATTTTCATATTTTTCTTTTATTATAAAAATTAAAAAAAAAAATAAGAAAGAATACTCTGAAACAGATGATAGTTGTTCATGTTACACTAGCCCACACTTTAGTGCGATAGAAAGAATTGAGATATTAAATCCACTTGTTTCATTTATATTCTTTTGTCCGGTATCTCCATATGAAAAATGGAAAATCATTCTTCTACTGGAAGGTTTGAATGAATAAGCACTCACTCTTAATGGGGGAGAGCTGTTATTCTCATATTTTTATTTTATTATAAAATAAAAAAAATTAGAGTAAAAAATAAATGACGATTACTATTATTACGTAATGACCCATATTGTTATATTATTATATTCCTAACAAATTGAGTTTTAACTTATTATTTTATTATTTTATGGTGATATAATTTAATAATGCATAAGTTAACTTAATTACCTGATAATCAGTCTAGGGTTGGTAGTGTTAGGTCTAGAAGTTTATTTCTTTTGTGTGTGCACGACTATTGTATTCTGTGTGCATAACCTAATCATGATAGCTGAGTGCATGTGAATTATTCATTCTCATGCACATGGGCAGGTCGGTAGTGGCATGAACACAGAATGTTCAATCTCGTGTGCATGACTCAATTGGAGTGTTCGCATGCACACATCTCTATTTCCATGCACATGCCTTGTCTAGACTTGATATCCTGCAACTTGTCTTATTTTTTCTCATTTTACGGCTTGGTGACAATTTTGCCACCCAATCTACCCGAGTCCTTGATTAGTTGTCATCGACTTATCCCTTCACTTTTTTTCCTTTCTTTCTTCTTCATGAAGAAGTCTTAGTAAATTTTGTCCATAAGAGAGAGAAGAGTGAGAGTTAAGAGAAATTGAGTCTTTCCTCAAATTAAACTTGTTCTTCTCTTGAGTGTAAAATTGAGGTTATGAGAAGTTTATTTAAAGTGTTATTGTGGTACTTAGGCCATTATGGTGGTGGATTGATGACCATGTTGGAGTTTTGACTTTCCAGTATCGGTCCGTTTCTTCTTCTTCAACTGAACAACTCAAGATAGGTAACATTGATTTTGACTTCTCATTATAATATTTAGATGCTTACGAAGACATTGACAATGATTGAAGGCATGAAATATGACCATGTAATGGACTTATATAATAAATATATATATGGTTTGGGGGAAGAAGATGAATAGTAAATTCTAAAGAGGTTAAATCTTTGACTAAAATGGAAATTGATCTTTTAAATATCGTTAGATACTTATTTTGGACTAAAAATGATTGCTTTTGGTAAACTTATTGCTCATACGATGGGTAAATTGAACAATAGTATTGCCGAGGCTAAAATAAAGAATTTTGATCTACAGTTGTATAGATATTCAATCATGTGCATGCTTGTCCAGGGTCGTGAGCACGACTCTGTGTGGACCTTTTCGTGTGCACGAGATAGAGCTCTCGTGTGCACGCCTGGTATAGAGCTCCCATGCACATGAAACTTGGTATTGTGTACACGCACCCATTCTCAAGTGCACGAGACCTAGTCTTACATGTGCACGACCCTAAACTTTCTTTTCATATGTACCAACCTTAACGTGTTGCACACTAGTTACTTGTTGCACCTTCGTGCGCACACTTGAGGCTTCCTTTACATAATAAGGGTTGTTTTGAATTTAAATCATATTTAAATTATAATTATTTGGATATCAACTGATGTTATGACAAGATTCGATTAAGTAGCACATGTTGCTATGAAATTACATGATAATGAAGATATGAAATTAAATATGAATAATACGTTGATTTTGATACTTTATGTTGGGGTTAAGAGGTATTATAAAATACAAGGCATACGTATTTATGAGTTAAGAGTCCTTAGACCTGTGTGGAGGTTAGTTATTTTTTTCCGTAAACTAGTAACCAACAAAATGATGCAGACGCCTAGGTATAGTTTCAAGATGAGGATGGCATAAATTGTTTTCTCTAACTATACTGATAAATGCAGATACTTAAGAATGGCATATTTTATTGGCTTATGTCTTGGATGCAAACACTGATGAATGGTGCATTTGGTATTGATACCACAGCCATAATTCAATCTTACAGAGTACTAACCCACGTGCTTTGGTGTGTGCATGCACATGTGTGTGTGTGTCTGTGATGACATAATGAAAAATGTAGAAATAAGACTTAAATGGATAAACTAATAATTGTATATCTATAAGACGAAACATATGTGATGCATGGCAGTAGCATACTAGGTCATAATATTACACATATATATGTCTATTTGTATAATTGACACAAGTGGATCTGTACTTACTTTCTTACAGATTTTATTTTAGGAGCTAAGCTTAAGATTCATGGGGAACCCCAGATTCAGACTAGTAATTTTGTTTTGATATTTTATCAAACAATATTTTATTATACTTTTTTTTATTTCTACTTAGATATTTGCTAAGAGATATTTATTTTGGATACTCGATTGAGTTGTAAATATCATACAGACCTATACTGTAACAATTGGAGCATGGTATACTCATGCACTGAAAATTTTTTATAGCTATTTTATTATTATTCTATTTTATATGCTCTAGTGTAGTTGTATGACTCTGATTAGGGTTATTCATAATTAATTGTAATTGCATATTATTAGATCATGCCTAGGATATGAAAATTGAGGCATGAATAGTAAATACTACACTAGCCTCCTCAACGTCATTTTCTCAGCTATCATTTTCTATTATCTAACCACCTCTAGCACCGGTCTCTTACTAAAATGGCTATTTGTCGTTGCTGCAACTCTAACTACATTTACCACCTATTTAACATTACATGTACTCTACCATCTTATTCGCCATCTACCACTATTACAGGTGTGGTTGGTCAAAATCATCCAAAACCCATTAATTCTTTGTACTTTTTTCTAAATAAATTTCATCACATATCACTTTTATATCAAATCTTTTTACTTTTACTATACTTTTTGGTCAACTTTTTTCTAACCAAACACCCCTTACATTTACTACCATCACAATCAACTAGCATCTCCATTATCACTACTATCACTCAGATTTCTCTCTCAAAACTATTACCATTCATTTCTACCGCCACTAATCTCCATCACCATTCGTGATAGGTCCATAATTCATTCACGTAATCCTCATTAACAATTATATAAAAAGTTCTCATATAAAGGGAACGATTAGAGTTATAAGTATAAATTCATAAAAGTTGCAGTCTTATAATTTATTTAATGAGTAAAAAATTAAAATTTTATAGAAATTTATAAAATTTTGTAGAGTTATAAACAAGTCCTAAGTATATCATCAAAATCATAACTTCCGTTATCAATTTTTTTTTTTAACTGACCTAGGAATTGATCCCACCAATGCGTCTACTTCATTAAAAATGCGCCTTAATTAAACTATGACCAAAGCCAAAGATCAGTGACCATGAGGAGGGAAAAGTGCCTGCCTATCATCGTCTGTGTGTCCCATAGCATTCAAATGAAAATTTTCGCTTAGACAAGTAAATAAGAAAAGGTTGATATAATCATATCATTTCATTTTATTCCAGTCAAAAGCGTGCAAGATTTAACCATATAATCGATTAAGCATTGTTTCTTACATAGGAATCATAGATCAAAAATCAATTAACTGATCAAAGGTTTAGCTAATTAAATATTGCGTAGTTTGTCTCTAATTATAAATTAATTATTTCTTATGGGGAGCGAGAATATTCACCTGCCTTTCACTCAACCTCTCTATCAGTACCAATGTTCTCACTTAAAAAGCATAATTGGGAATATCGTTCCAAAGAGTGTAATGATTTGTTATTGGTATAATATATATTAGTATTGGTGCGTTTTAGAGTATCATTTTAAATTTATTATTATAAAATTATATATTTAAAAAAATGTAAATGTGTGCTCAAAATGCTTAATACATTATTTAAATAATTACAAAATCAATTTTATTATAAAATACTAGTTATAGATATTATTTTAATATTGATTGATATAATTAATTTACCATATTTTATATTTTATATTAGTAATAACAAAAAAAAAAGGTCTTTATATAAAGCTGGATAAGAAATGGGAAGAAACAGAAAACATTTATTATTTTTATTTTATAAAATTTAGGATAAAATAAAAATAAAAATAAATTCAAGATAAAATATCCAAATTTTGAAAAATTTTGGCACTGTTCGACATTGATTGGTACAAATCACAATAAGAAAATATAAATATTGGATTCACATAGGGATGGACATGGGCTGGGCTTGGGTTGGGTTCCTTCGAGCCGAGTCCTTAAGTACTAAACCCCAGCATAGCCCAACCTGATACTAGACTGAAAACTGTGAACTCAAACCCGTTTATTACTAAAAAATTAAAACTAAAACTAATCCATTGGGCCGAAAGATAAAACAGTAAGTAAAACATAAAAATCATACAAAAACAACCAATAACTTGTTCATTGTATAAAATAGGCACAAACAAAGACCTGTAGTAAACAAATATTTATTAGAATAATAGAAAACATATAAGAACGAAAGGTCATAAATTCACTCAAAAAGAAAAAAACAAATAAAGAAACGAAATTTTTTTTAACTAATTCTTTTTTTTCCTTATCATGTTCTGAAATTAATAAACTATATGTAACTAACTGAAAAGATCTAACGCCGATTTACTGATGAGATTAGAGGGTTTTAAGTAGATAAAGTGAGATGAAGGAGACAGAAGAGTGAAAGCCGGAGAGATAAAGAAGAGAGTGAGAGACAAAAAGTTTGTCTTACAAACTAAAAAGAGATGAAGAGTGGCTGAGTATTTGGGTTAGATTTGTGAGGGAAGAGAGAAAGAGTGGCTAAGTGTATGGGAATTTGTGGATGAAGAAATGAAGGGCAGGGTTAGGGTTTGTGTGTTGGGAGTATGAGATTTCGACTAACTCATTTGCTAACTCTAAAAGAGTTGGGCTGAACTAGGTTGGGTTGCGATACTTGAACTCAAACCCAACACAAAAATACATCTGACCTTAAAAATTGGTCCAACCTAACCTTGTGAGCTAAATTCCCAAACCCTACAAATATCGAGCTGGGCTGGGTGAATTTTTCAAGCCAGCAGGTCGGTATCCATCCCTAGAATTCATAACTTTCTGTTAACGTACTCAAAAATTGTTTCTATATTTCACTATCATTGATCTCTTCCCTCACACATGTATTTATTATGGTAGTATTATTTTTAAAATGTAAAATTTATTAGTGAGCTAAGCTAAACATGAGATGATTCGAGTTAAACACAATTAATAGCTTCCATATTGTGTATTTTATATTTTTATATATACAATACTAGGCTAGACTTCTCTTCTTTCAATTTAATTTTAATTTTATTTTAAAGAGAGAGAGAGAGAAAGGGGGGGGGGCGGGTTTCAACCATACACATGTCGGTACTCAAATTGGAGAGTTAGAAATTTGTGGGATACTTGGATGATGGATCAGCTAAGCATGAGACAGCTTGCAACCCATGCATGAACAAGAAAATGCAGCACATGACTCTCTCTCTCTCTCTCTCTCTCTCTCTGTGTCTCTCTAATCATCTCTGATCTATGCTTTACCTGCTCTTCCCTTACCTTCTCTCCTACTCTCTCCACCTTCAACAAACCCACTTATCTTTATACTATTATATATAAGTGTGTGTGTGTGTGTGTCACTTGATTGCTACAATAAACCAAATCTTTGTTTCTCAAGTAACCTCACCTTTTGCACTTGTTGACACTCAATCTCTTGGTTTTTTTTTTTTTCCTCCAATTCCATTGTTTTCCTTATATATGCATATAGCCCATGTATATATTAACCCACATTTTCTCGGGACGGGAACTGGAAAGAAAACTGAAGGGCACGTGGATGGAGTCCCATTCGGCCCAAGAAGATTGCTCTGCTTCTGCTGCCGGTTCTTCCAACAGTGGTCCAATGGCTCTTGAACCGGTCATTGCAGTTCGGAAAAGTTTCGCCGCCGGTTCTCTACTCTGTTCACCAAATGGGTCACACAGGCGGGAGATATGTGAAAATGAGGAGGCAGCGGCGGCCGGAATGGGAACCGGATGGCTGAGATTTGTCGACGAGGTGGCAAACGGAGGGTTAGAGTGGAAGGACGTGGAGGAGCGGTTCGACCGGATTGCTAAAATCAGACCCGGTCCAAGTCCGGTTGTCAGCTCGGCCTATTTCGGTTATTGCATTGGTGAGTTGGGGGAAAATATAAATGTGCAGTCCTTTTTTCAGGGTTATGCATTTGTTAACTACTAATATGATAAATTCACAAATAAATTTTGTTAAAAACATACATATATTACACCGCTATGTTTGGATATTTTCAAAGGGAGGAAAAGAAAGAAAATTAAATAGTGAAAAATAAAAGGATAAATTTTACATTTTCTACCTAAATTTAACATCAAAACCTAAGTTTCTTTTTAACAAAGTAAGGGTAGCTTTTAGTCGGTTGCAATCTCCTATCCCTTATTCGATGATTATTTTGTCTTTATACTCTATTATTAATTCTCTAATTTTTTTAGTACAAAATGATCACGAAAAGACGGCTTTACAACTAATTAAAAGCTTTTGTCTTTAATTAAAAAAGAAAAACCCGAAGTTGTTATCTGAAATTTCAAATAAAAATCGACATAAAGTAAAATTTACTCAACATGAAATAAAAGGAATGAGTTTTAAAAAATTGTATTAGTGATTAATGATTTTTAACTTCTATATTTTTTCAACTTTTAAGATGGATGTGTGGGATCAAAATGAAAGATAGGTTTAGGAATGAGAAGATTATGGGTAAAGTAGGAATAGAACCAATTGAAGATAAAATGAGAGAAAATCGTTTAAGATGGTTCGGTTATGTTAAAAGATGTCAAATGGAGACACTGATTACAAGATGTGAAAGTATGGAGATTACCAGATGTGAAAGTATGGAGATTACCAGGAGTAAGAGAGGGAGATCTAAGAGAAATTAGAAAAAAAACTATTAAACATGGTCTTAAACAAATTTGATTGGCGTTGTTAAATCCATATAACTGACCCCATCTAATCGGAAAAAATTTGGTTTGGTTTGGTTTTGTTTTGTTTATATTTTTTTAATGAAACTAAAAAAAAAAAAACATACATTCAAATTCTCATGTTTCCTTCATTTTTTTTCTTTTTTCCTTTTTCTCCCTTACCAAACTCTCAATCCAAACACACCTTATATGCGTCAAATTTTGCATAAGTTCTTATTGTAGCTAATTTGATGGCTTTAAGATAAAAAAAAAAAAAAATCATAAACTTAGTTATATATATAATTTATGGAGTTATATGGTTTTTCATGGTAGGTATGCAAAAGACTCCCGAGTTTGCTACTGAGCTATTAGGGGGACTAAGAGGAAGAAGAGACCAGAGTGCAGAAATCACCAAACCCGAACTGCACAAACATTGGCATGGGATTACCAATCCATGTTTCAATTCGAGAGTACAAATTTTTTTTGACTTGTAATTACCTATTAATTTTTCAGTAACAAATAGTTGCTCCTCTTTAATTTTGCAAAGTCGTTCTTTGATTAATTTATTTGACGAATTTACTAAGACAAATCAATTAAGGAAAATGGAAAGGAAATTAATTAATGGTGAATGAGGAAAAGAAAATTTTTATTGAAAGCGTACAAGGAATTTAAATTCCAAATGTTATCTATTCTTCTTATGATTTACTAATTTGTTTTTTTTTTTTAAATTCAACACACTTTTACTAGGAGCAAAAATCGGAGGATTTTAAATTTCCTTTATTGACCACTTTTCTTCCCTTTTTATTTTTTTTTCCCCTTTTATAAAAGAATTAACAAAAACACAATATTAGTTTAGTAATAGAATTTCTCTGTGCGCAGGTGTGATAAAAATATGGATGGAAGGATTACTCTCACGGAAATTAAGCAGGTTATATCCCAACAAAATGTCTATAATTTAAAAAGTTGATAGATATATTTGCACAATTAATTAATAAAATTTTGATTTTTTATTTAAATGTGGGATATTTTTTAGGCTAAATCTTAGTTGTTTTGCAGGCTATTTTGTTGAGCACCTCTTCTAATAAGCTCTTTATGACCCGTAATGAAGCCGAAGAATATGCTTCTTTAATCATGGAAGAACTTGATACAAAAAGTCGAGGCTACATTGAGGTACAACCTAAAAATCTAAAATGATCCTATATTTGTATTTGTACCTAAGAATTGTTAGATTTAGACAGATAAAAACAAAATAAAGCTAAATTCGAACGACTCTTCGTCTTTATACAACGAAGGAGTTCGAAATTTATACACCCACAGCACATAAGACTTCTTTTATAATTTTGATAGAGAATACACTAAATTCTCTGATTACCTCCTAATTCATAATTTTTTATATCTTTTTAGGAAATAAGCTATTGGTTTTCAAACGTTTTTGACGCATAAATATTCAAAGCTTTGCATAATTTTTACAAGTGTGGAATCATTATATGGATATTATGGTTGTACTAAAAGTCAATTGAATCGGGTCAACCCATTTACTTCTTACAAGAATTATGGAATTTCAATTTAGCCTTTCAATTCTTTTTTTTTTTTAGCTTAATACTAAATTTTTGATGACAATAATAAGAATAAATTTGAATATCTAATTGTAGGTTTCTCAATTAAAGACACTCCTTAGACCAAGCTTATCATCAAAGGCCCATTTTATAACTGATCCGAAATCATCAAGAGTTGATCATGATAATGAGCCATTACAAGAACCAAATTCGAGGGCTGAGATCTTGTTTCGTACGTATTGGCGACGTGGGTGGATGATCATTGTCTGGTTGATTGTGTGTTTTGCTCTTTTTGCATGGAAATTTACTCAATACAAGCATCGGAAAGCCTTTGAGGTCATGGGATATTGTCTTTGCACCGCCAAGGGAGCTGCTGAAACCTTGAAGCTCAACATGGCTCTAATTCTTCTCCCTGTTTGCCGGAAGACTGTGACATGGCTTCGTAAACACCATCCGATTAGCTCGATTATACCATTTAATGATAACCTCAACTTCCACAAGGTTTGAATTCTACAGATTGATAGTTCATATAATCCTTGTGGTGGAGATTGATTTTAGAATTTCGCATTTCACATTGTAATTCTCCAGGGAAGGTCTTGCACATAATAGGAGTAGATTGGTAACTTCATTTAATGTACCGAGTTTTTAGGTTGAAATTCGATCCATGGCAATACGGAATAAGAGTAATCTAGACAAAATTCAAGTCCATGCTTACCGCACGGGTGGTAGAATAGATAGGAATAGGGGTAGATGTTATTAGGGCTAAGCTCCCAAGCTAATCTCAGTTGAAGAGGCATTTATTTAAATATACATGTACATATTTTAAATTATATTTTAAAAAAATATGTTTTTAAAATTTTATGAAAATAAGTAATTTAGAACTACAATAAATATTTTTTTTATAAAATTTGATATAAACTCGTTTGGAGTCCTAAAAAAAACCAAAAGTGTAAATTTTTAGAGTTTGGAATGAAAAAGTTATTTTGAAATGATGGTTGAAGTTTATGATTGATTTAATATAAAGTTATTAAAAATTGTATAAAGTAACACGTGATAAAATTTAGTAGAGAATCTTGAAATTTTTAGAGTTTTGTGAAACTTTTTGGTACAAATGTCAGTACAAGTTTAAAAAACAATCTGACAAAACCATTAGAACGTACTATTTTGGTCTGTTCCAACTGATTTTAAAAATTTTTTGAAAGAAATTGAAATTTTTTAGAGTTTAAAAAGATGAAATTTTGAAATTTTTTAGAATTTTTTGAGTTTATTTGAGGCTCCAAACGCCCCTAAAGAATCAATTGTTGAGAAGAAAAAATAATTAAAATAAAATATAAATTTATAAAATATTGAAAATTAATTTGTAATAATTTCAGGCCGGGCTAGGCCAATTTGTTCAATCCCAAACTCGGATCCTTTAACTAATCGGGCTTTAAAAAATTCCTACCTTACTTAACCTTACTTAAATAGAACAGGCTAGGTGGGTCTAAGAAGCTGGACCAAGAATGTCCATCCTCAGGTAGGGGAGAAATTCGTGTGAAATATAAGGGGTGTTTGATTAATCAAAATCAATTAGAATTCATCAATTTTTTCATTTTTTTTTTATTAAATTTGGTTTATATATCACTTTTATATCAATTCTTTATGTTTTTATTATATTTTTTTATTAATCTTTTATCAACCAAACACCCTATAAATGGATCGGTAATTTCAGTGAATGGACTGATTTTTTTTTTTTTTTTTTTTCCTATTGAAACCCAGAAGGTGGCAACAGAACTTGGACTTTCTTTTTGAGTAAAAGTGATTGATATTAGGAAGTTTCTCTCGTATTAGTATATATCTCTCGTAATACAAACTGCATGTTTCAATTTAGTCACGTAGTCAATTCAACGATAATCCATCTACTTCTCATTACAACAGCCATCAACTGGAATAATTGTAATTGTTTGATCATAATAAGAGATTTATCTGTCACAATTGGAATTGGAATCAGAGTGAATAAACTAAATTGAAATTTGCCCCAATTGTTTTTTTCTTTTTTCTTTTATTTTTTTTTTTTTTGGGGGGGGTATGCATGTAGTTGATTGCAGGAGGGATAGTTATTGGTGTGATCTTACATGGAGGCACACACCTCGCCTGTGATTTCCCAAGGATCAGTGGCTGTGACAGCACGATTTTCCGACAAACAATCGCCGCCCGATTTGGGTACAATCAACCATCGTACATAGAGATTTTGGGGACGACCGAGGTTGGAACTGGAATTGCGATGGTAATCCTAATGACCGTTGCGTTTTCCCTAGCAACAAGGTGGCCTCGACGCCGATCACCCTCCCTACCAAGGTCTATTCGGCGAGTTACCGGATTCAATGCCTTTTGGTACTCTCATCACCTGCTCATCCTGGTCTATGCATTGCTCATTATTCACTCCATCTTCCTCTTTCTAACAAATGAATCAGCTGAGAAAACCGTAAGTTACATTCATAATTTTGTTTTTGTGTTTTCTTTTTATCTTGCTTAAAATGTTGCGACTCCATTTTGATAACAGTGAATTTCAAATGAATGGATATGGGACTAATTTCTATTAAAAAAATTATAAGCGAGAATGTTTATGTAACGTCCATATCATCAATCAATAAGAAATCCTTTCTACTTGTTATCCAGTAACTTCTTAGTATCAAAAATTTCAAATAATTAGCTTTTTTGTGATGATTTCAAATCTGTCATAATATACTATGTTAATGTTACAGAAATTCAAAATAAAATTCATATTTTATTTAAAAAAATTGTATTTAAGCAATTCTACCTAAATGTATATTACCGATTCTATTGATTGCAGCATAATTTGTTTGGTGGGTAGTAATTTATTTGCGGTTTGTATCCTTGAAATGCTACTTGAGAGTTTAAAAATCTTAAAGTATATGCAGTATATGCAGCAACCCATTAATCTCTCCAATGACAAGAGTATTTCTGAGTACTTGCAGACCATGACATTGTTGTCTTTTACCTTCGTGGGGTTAACTTTTGCTGATACCAAGTGATTTAGTGACATTTTTGTTTTATGAGTTTTAAGTCCTCCCAGAAGTTAGGGTTATCCAATTTGAAGGAGGGCCACACCAGCTCACTTCTGTTTGGTTTTTGAAAACTCATTCAAAGTTGGCTCCTTACATAATTAAGTTGAGATTGAACATAATTTGATACTCGTTTATTTTCTGAGACTTAACTGCAGTATTAAAGCTTTTACATAAAAATCAAACTATTCAAGCTTGACACATGATTGTCTCAAGACTCGCAGCCCAAACACATTTCACATAACCTTGAAAGGAAAACAGCTTGATTAAATTCATTTAACAATACATCCGAACTTGTGCTCTCTCGATTGCCTTAATATACATATCTGTGTGCTCCTCTTTTTAATACAAAAATGATGGATTTACAGACGTGGATGTACATCGCCATTCCAGTTGTACTATATTTTGGAGAGCGAACAGTTCGTGCCATAAGATCAGAGTTGAGAGACGTGAAGATTCTGAAGGTGTTTAATCTTTTAGTTCAAGGAAAATTTCTGCAGTATTCAATTCCTTATAGGTGTTAATTGAAGTATACATTCAATTATATCTTTAATTCTATTCATTTTTGACATTTTATATCACTTATTTGTTCCTAATAATTTTCAGGCAACTATTTTCCCAGGAAAAGTTGTGTCACTAAAATTGAGCAAACCTGGAGGATTTAAATACGGAAGCGGGATGTACATACACATCCAATGCCCTCAAATTTCACCATTGGAATGGTAATTTTTATCAATTCTAACCCATTGATTTCCAGTGAGATTGAACCATTTCATTGTCATTTTTTCTACCTTATAAAGCTCCATTAAACCCTTCTGCCTTCAAATGCCACAAAATCAGAATTAAGGCTCTGTTTATATCATTGTAAAATTTTTTCAGAAACACATTGACTTTTGTTACAAGAAGAATATTTCAAAAACATGACTCCGTGTTTTCCTAAAAATATTTTAACGGGGCCTTAAAACTTCTTTTCTACCTCGTTTTTCTGTACACAGAAATCAGAACTAACATTTAAACTTTCTTTTAGGCACCCATTTTCGTTAACTTCTGGGCCGAGGGAGGACCACCTACTTGTTCATATTAGAGCTCTTGGGGATTGGAGCTACAAGATATATAGTCTCTTGCAAGAGGTAAGAAAGAGGGTGACAGAAATGAGAGGAAATAAAAGAAGTCCCAAATGTAGCGGTAACAACACAAAAATATTCAAAATTAACTTCTGTTCACAGGCCAATGTTTCTGCAGGGGCTCTGGATTATCCAAGAATCTACATAGATGGACCTTATGGGGCTGCTTCTCAAGATTATCTCAAATACGATATAATTGTTCTTATTGGCCTTGGAATTGGGCTCACTCCTTTTGTTAGCATCCTCGAAGACATATTTAACAATCTTCAAACACATCGTGATCATGTAAACTGTATTTTTTTTTTTTTTTCTCTCTCAGTTTTTTTGTGCTCTCTTTGCTTAAGTCAATTTGGTTGATTTTGCTATTGATAAATTGAATTTCTGATATTCACATAGAACTGCAGAGAATACGGAGCCACAAGATGCCCATCAAAGACCTATCTGTATTGGGTTACAAGAGAACAATGCTCTTTCGAATGGTTTAGAGATGTCATGGAGGAGGTACCAAAGGCCCACCAAAATCAGGTAAAACCAAAATCCTCGTTAGGACTGTAATCAGTGTCAACCACAATGTCTAATTTTCAAAATATTTAGGATGCCATTGAGATGCACAGCTTCCTAACCAGTGTTTATCAAGACGGAGATGCAAGATCAGCTTTGTTAAGATCAATTCAAGTTTTATACCATGCGAAGAATGGCATTGACATTATTTCCCAGACTCGGGTAAGTTTTGCTGACTTAATTACCTGCATATTCTTTTGCTCATATGAACATGCATAGAAAACCAAAAGGTAGTCTAGCTCGGTTTGATTGTTGTCTCTTCCCAGGGTGAAGCCAAAAATTTAGATGTGAGTAGGCACTAATTTTAAGACATACATAGTTCAAGACTACATAAACTTTTTATTGACAAAAAAGGAGACAAAAGTTAGATAATTTTCATTATATTCAGTAGATAGGGTACAATTGTATTGGTGTACATTACACTAAAATTTATTTATTTTATTGAGTGGACACAATTAGTAGTAGGCTAATTTTTTTTTTTTTTTTTTTCCTTAAATGGGCACTATTAATATTGTACCAAATTTTTTGTTTATTGGGTAGGCACAATTGACAATATTAATAAGAAAAAAATATATAATAAAAAAAATTTCTAGGATGAGCACGTCCCCCCCTTAGGGCGACTTATGTTGGCTCCGCCCCATGTCTATTCCTCCTCATGGTGCATTAGTGACAACTTCTATCAAACAAAATATGATTCTTTATTTCCATCCTCTTTTTTTTCCTTTTTTTTTTTTTTTGAGGGTTTGTTGGAATTGGTCGTTCTTATTTTTAGGTACAAACACATTTTGCTCGACCAAATTGGCTTGAAATTTTCACAAATTTGGTTATAAAACATGGAGGAGCACGAATTGGTAAGACTCGAAGAAAATTATTATGTTTTTTTATGATATCAGGTTATGAATAACTTGTGGTTATATCTTTAAAATTAATTGATTTTAAATAGGAGTTGAATTAGTGGTTTTAGGGGCACCCGACTTGCAACCTTAGGCTTCGATAAATAACTCCATTGAATCGTGGATGATGGTAATAAGTTCTTTAAAAATTCAATTTATTATAATTTTTTGTAGGTCCCTTGAGCTTAAAAAAGGAAAAAAAAAAAAAAAGAAAAAAGGGCTAGGAAGAAGAAGAATGGGTTACAAAAAGGGATCTCTTCCTGTAAACTCTTTCTTCTAATCACCTTTAATTAATTGGCCAAATTTCATTATTCTAGTAGGCTTAATAGAAACTCTACAACCAACACATGAAAAATCAAAAATATATGTAATTTAGAAATTAAGTCTATTTCTTCCTAAATTAATAAGTGGGGAATTTATTTCAAAATTAAGGGTTTTTTTTTTTTTTTTTTTTTTGGATTTTTTGGAAATTTTGAGTTTCATGATTTAGAGGTAAATGAGTCAAATTGAATCAAGTAATAACGTATTTGAATTAGGGTGGTTAAACTTAACAAGCTTATAAATTAGTTCAAATTCAGTTCATTTATTTTTTGAATCAAATTCGATCGAAACTATGATTCACAAGTTGAGTTTGAATAGTTTAATATTTTACAATATATTTATTAGATATTAATTTATCAAATCGAACTTTAATTGCTTTTAGTAGTATAATTAACATTGTGATCGAAGGTCCATTTGTTTATATTTTAAGCAAAACTCAAACGATCCTATAATAAAATTTAACTCAAACGAGTCTTGAATAATTTGATTTGTTTTTGCTGGCCTAGAAGGTTAGGTTTTACTTAAAAAGGGTAGGTGGATATTTGTTGTGATGGGTTTGCTTAGTTGGGATTGTGCATGGATTTGCTTGCAGGAGTTTTCTACTGTGGCCCATTGGTGTTGGCAAGAGAATTGGAGGAGCTGTGCACCAATTTCTCCACCAAAAACAGAACCAGATTTGTATTTCATAAGGAGAGCTATTAAGCAACTCCTTTTTATTTTTTTATTTATTTTTTTTTTTTTTTCTTTTGGGGTGACGATTTCTGGTTCCTTGTGCGAATTCCACAATTGGAAAAAAGGCATTACTCATCAACTAGATTACCCATCCTTGTTTAGCCGTATTCAGAGCAAAAGAGTTTGTATCAACCCTCGGCCTCGGTATGACAATCCAATTGCCCTCAAGAAATGAACTCTATCAATAAATATTAGTAAATTAAATGAAGTAAATATAATTAATTTGCACCAATTGATGATTTGAAGTTTCTTTGTCAATCCAGAAGGGATTTGATTTCCTAAAATTTATTATTATTATTTTGATGATTCATAACCCCACCGCTTTATTGTCACCATTAATAAACCGCGTAGTTGATAAATAAATCAAGATTCATACAACAGCTCACAAATCACGCGAACTGGTTAAGTCCAAGCTTAACGTCTTGTATGGAAACATCCAAGGCTTCCTGGGTCTTGAAATCGAACTCTCAACTTCCTTTAGGGAAGTTAAGAGTTTTGGCCCCCTAGAGTAATTAGTTAAAAAATAATAATATAATTATTTTTAAGTAAAGCTATTTAAATCAAGAAATAATAATTTCTTGTACCTTTGGCAAGGAAAACCTCTCTCCTCTACAATACTACACATTATTTTTTTTTTTGGTAATTAAATATGATTTGAATTAATGAAGAGTACGTACATCATCCTAAGAGTATTTTCCCGTATATTCAAAAAATTAGTTACAAAAATAGATCTCCCAACTAGTTCAATCTTAATATTAATTACAAAATATATTCTTCCAACCATCACACAATTTAAAATCTACATTGGAATTTTTAATGACATGCATTTCAATAGTCTTAATGCAAATTCATGCATGATGTTCTTAAGAATAGAAGCAATTGAGAAAGAAAACCCCTTAAATGTTCTTTCATGTCGTTCATTTGAAATGTGATATACCATATCTGTCCAAACTAGTTTACAAGTAGTATTACCTTTTACACTCAAATTTTCATTTACAAAATTGAGTATTTACAATCCCTTTAAAATTTGACACAAACACAATCCTTCACATTTCTCATTTAAAAAATTTAAGGTACTTAAAATCTCTTAAATTTGACAAAAAGCACATAACTTTTACATTTAAAAAGTCTTCACAACCTCATTCTGATTTGAATTAAAAATAAATAAATAAATAACAGACTCTATTAAATTTAACTAAACTAATACTTGAATCAAAATTAATTAGAGGAAAAAATTCACAAAATTTGGTGGATATAGAAGTATGATATGATCCATTTTTAAATTTTTTTTTTTAAATTTTTAAAGAGACAACATACATTTATAAACAAATTTGTGTATATTTTTTTAACAATATCTTTTACATAATCACAAATGAGCCATGAAAATTTGCAAGACCAATTTTAGTTAAATTTAACAAATTTCATTAATTTAATTTTGCATTTGTCCAAATTACCAAGAAGGGCATGTGTTGAACTTTTAAACCAAAATGAATCATTTTTTTTTTCCCCAACGCCAAGGAAGCAAGTGTAATTACTCAAAAACAACGTAATTTCTTTCAAACTATAGCATCCGGATACCAAACAAGCTGTATTCGAATGTGCTGTATCTGAATATGAACTAATGCATCCAACTGTGAATATCTAGATTCATCCAACTCTCATTGAAATGCACCAAATCATATCCGAATACTGTTATGATTCGAATACCTGTATACAGATGCACAAATTCACATCCATATATCAAGACTAAGAGTGATGATGTTGTTCCGCGACGGCTTCAAGAATTGAAGTTGAGACCTGACTTCAGCCCCCCTCCTAACAAAAAACACTTGGATAAAAGCCAACTAAAAAAAAGGAGCTAACTGCAATATATTAAAATTAAAAGAAAACAGGGTGATCATACAAAAAATAATTGAGAACTAGAATTTACTCCAACCATTCAACATAAAATTTCAAGCAGATGTAACAAAGGGTAACAAAGGGGAAAATATTAGATAATAACTTGAAACCATGAAGGCAAAATTCTCCGGAGAGAAATGTCTTCTGAACCGTATGGAGACTTATTAAGAGCAGGCAACAAACAACTAAGAAAATTCCATACCACTGTACGCTCTCTTCAGGGAGATTTTTATTTCGTCGCCATCAGATGAGATGAGATGAGTAGCAGAATATGGGGTAATTAACCTTCTAATGCAGATGCCACGGAAATAATCTCAATCAGTTCTGTGGTGATTGATGCTTGCCGGGTTCTATAACATGACACAGACAATAATTAGGGTATATCATATATTCAGATAGAAAAATAAAAATCAGTTAAAATCTAACGACCACAAAACAGTAACAGTCAATCACATGTTGCATCATCATCCCAATATGGGTAAGGTGTGCTCGTGAGTAAGCTGCAAGCCTAAGGTCTCATTTGATTTATTTTGTGTTTTTTGTTTTCTGTTTTTGTCTTCTATTTTCTGTTTTGAGTTCATTTTCCATTTTGTGCTTTTGGAAACACGGAAAACAGATCAAACGCATTTGAGTACCAGTGTTTTCAAATTTTGTTTTAGAAAACAGAAAATGAGTTTACACATAAAATAAAAAACGACAAAAAATCATTTTGAGCGTTTTCAATCCAAGAAAAATGAAAATCTCAAAACAAGAAAAACAGAACATTTTCTATTCCCTCGTTTTGGAACTTTTAACACAATGAAAACAAAATACAAAAAACAAAAAAGCAAACCAAATCTCACCTAAATAACTCGAGTTACTGACCGGGTACAAGAACGTTTTTCATGAAAATATTATGAGAGCAGGAACACCTCCAAAAGGTATTATAATTATTATATATATCTATGCTAGTGTACACGGTAACACCGGGAATTTTTTTTTTTTGTTTTTTTGTGATAAATAATCAAAATTATATATACATATATATAGATAAGTAATCAAAATTATATTAGAAGATCAAGAGGATGTAAAAAGGGCCCAAGGATCTTCAAAGCTATCTACAAAATTCAAAAATGAGATCATTTCAGTGACTTTGCCCCCCTTTCAATCCAACTGCATAACAAAAAAATATTCTTTATCTTTTACAACGTCATCTCTTTATCTGTAAAATTTCCCCAATTTCTTTCCCCTAAGGAATACAAAACAGGATATATCAACACACCCTTTTCCTATGGGAACTCTTCCCCACCAAGCTTGCAAGAACAAGATCATCCTTTTCTGAGCCACCCATGCAAGCTGTGCCAATGCAAGAAAGTGATAGAGTCCACAGTTCCTTGGCCCAAACATATTCCACAAAAAGGTGATCAATGGATTCCGCTGCAATCCACACAAGCAATACCAATTCACAACTATCATCCCCTTCTACTCTAACTGTCAATTATTAGAATTTTACCTTGAGTACATCCATTGGGGTCCAAATGATCCTATCCTCCCCATTTCTCAGCTTTTTCAGAATAAACAAGCTACATTAATTGTAAGTAGTAGCCCATTTCCCGGTCTTGCGAATCCCTTCTCAAACTCATCTCCTACACATAATTCCCCACATCCCTCCTCACGAAATCTTGAGCGGTTGCATCTTTCTTCAAAGCAAGCAAAAAGACCAACCTAACTCCTCTTCAAGACTTATACCTCCCAACCACCAATCTTGCCAAAACCTCACGCTATCGCCTCCCCCCCACCCCCCCACCTCAGTACTGTGACTGCTAATTATAGGCCAAAATGCATAGATACTTTTCCACGCCCCAACTCTATAAGACCCCGAGACCTTATCGGTGGTTTGTGGTCCACTCTCCCTACTCAGTCCATGCCTAGAACACACCACTCAACTCCAAAGCCTTTCCGGTTCTCCAGCAGATCTCCAACAACTACTTTCCCAACAATGTTGTGTTAAAAGCCTTCACCTTTGTAACCCCAACCCTGCCAATTTTAATTGATCTACACACAGTGCCCTTTTTTACTAAACAAAACTTGGAAGCATCTCTCTATTCTCTTAACCAACCTTCCTAGGAATTGGAAAAAAGACATGAAGTTAGTTGGTAGAAGGTGCTTTTTATTAGAGTGACTCTAGCCCTTTTGGAAAGATAATGCTTCTTCCATCCCATTCATCTCCTTTAAAAATTGCTGATCACTCCATCCCAAGCTGCGCTGGATTTGTGTGGCACTCCCAATGATACCCCCAAAAAAATGTGGGAAGTGCCCTTAGTTTACATCCAGGGATTGCACATAAATTTCTCGAACTTCCCCCAGTTAAAATAAATCTGGCTTTCCTAGACTGATATGCAAACCAAATATCATCTCGATGCACAGCAG
>QLOD02000033.1:18211736-18221956 GCA_003260245.2 Sideroxylon spinosum
AGAGTACTAAAGAAAGACGTTTAGGGGATAAATGAGAGTGCAAATAATATGTGGGATAAGATAACAGAGTGTATTAAGAGGATAAGGAAAGAAATCTTAGGAGAATCCAAATGGGGTGCTCCGGCACAAAAAGAGGGGTGATGGTGAAGCGAAGTTATCCAAGATAAGATAAAAGTTAAAGTGCGTTTTAAATCTTGACAAAAGGATCGAAATGAAATGAACTTTGAGAGGTATAAAGAAGCAAAAAGAGAAACCAAAAAGGTAGTTAGTGAGACCAAAGCAAAGGCATTTGAGGAGCTATATAGGCGACTCGACATTAAGGAAGACGAAAGAGAGATATTCAAGCTTACTAAAGTCAGAGATAGGCGGACCAAAAATTTAGACCAAATTAAATACATTAATGATGAGGACGAAAATGTATTAGTAAAGAAAGAGGAGATAAAAGAACGTTAGAAGAGCTATTTCTACAAGTTATTTAACGAAAGCAGTTATAGTGACAAAACTTTCTAATGTAGTGCTAAAGAGCAAAAAGATGCTTGATGCATGGAGAAAAAGTATCCTTATACCCATATACAAGAACAAATGGATATTCAGAATTGTGTGAACTACCGCAAGATTAAATTGATAAGCCATATGATGAAATTATGGGAGAAAGTTATTGAGAGAAGATTAAGAAAGATAACAGACATTTCAGATAATCAATTTGGTTTCATGCCTAGGACATCAACCATGGAGGCTATCTTTCTCCTACGGAGATTAACAGAACAGTATAGAGAATGTCAAAAAGATTTATATCTGGTGTTCATTGATTTGGAGAAGACCTATGACCGAGTTCCTAGAGAGATTCTATGGAGAGTATTAGAAAAGAAAGGAGTGTGTGTCGCATATATTGAGACGATAAAGGACATATATGATAGAGCCGTGACATCTATAGAGACGACTGACGGAGAGACTAAGAAATTTCCTATCACGATTCGTCTACACCAAGGCTCAGCGATAAGCCTATATTTATTTGCCCTAGTTATGAATGAGATTACAAGACATATTTATGAGACGAGAGAAGAAATGAATGTTAAGTTAGAATTATGGCAGGAAACGTTAGAGACAAAAGAGTTTAGGTGAAGTCGATGCAAAACAGAAATATGGAATGCAAGTTTAATCAAAATAGGACAACTAGTGACATAGAAGTAAGTTTGGGCACGTAAAAAATTGTAGAGAAAGAAAATTTTAAGTACCTTAGATCTATGGTGTAACAGGATGGAGGAATTGAAACTAATATAAGTCATAGGATTCAGGGCCGGTGGACCAAATGAAAGATTGTTCCGGAGGTCTTGTGTGAACGGAAAGTCCCCCTCAAGGTGAAAGAAAGGTATTATAAGGTGGCGGTAAGACCAGCGTTGTTATATAGAACAGAGTATTGGGCAATAAAGCATAATCATGTTCAGAAGATGGCAGTTACGAAGATGAGAATGGTAAGATGGATGTGCAGGATCACAAGGAGAGATAGGATTAGAAACGAGGAATTTTGGGGCAAAATAGGAATAGCATCGATTGGAAATAAAATGAGAGGAAATCGTCTAAGATAGTTTGGCTATGTTAGAAGACATCCAATGGAGGCATCGGTTAAAACATGTGAAAACGTTGAGATTGCCAAAAGTAGGAGAGGGAGAGGGCGGCATAAGAGAAGTTGTAAAGAAACTATTAAACATGACTTGCCTACATGGATCTAACGAAGGACATGGTCCTAAACAAATTTGATCGACGTCGTTAAATCCATATAACCGACCCCACCTAGTGGGAAAAGGCTTGGTTTGGTTACAACAGTAGCATGGTAGTGTAAATAGATTAAGAATAAGGTCGATATAGCAGGGAAAATATTTGTAGAACTTTCTGAGTAAGCAATAGGAGGAACACCCACTCGAAGTGGTGCTTCCTTCAGTCTCTCTCAGAATTGTACTTTCCTTTCCATTAATCAAATTCCCTTTTGATTCTCCAATTCACAATTCACCATAGGAAAATCTAAGGGAACTGGGAATGGCCTCCATCACAAACTTAGTGAAATCTAGTCATTCCATTCAATTCCTAAATGTTTACAGTTTTATTAAGTTGAGTTGACAAAACAAGGTTCATGTGACTAACTCCATTTAGTTGGGATAAGGTTTTATTGAGCTGAGTTGAGGTGAATATTAGTAACTAATTACAAAGACAGTGTAACTAATATTGTTTACGATGTCTAGTTACAATGAGAAAGTAACTTACACTGTTTATGATAACAAACCACATACACTAAGTGCGAACACATGTACACATACACTACAGTGTGCAAAAATATTTTAAGTCAAGTAATCAAGGAATGCTATAAACAATCTGCATTTTTAAGAAAAGCGTAGAGATACATATGCTAAAAATAATTATGGATGTCAAATAGATTTGGTTTCAATTACTAGACCAACAACCTGCATCAAATCCAGCAGAGATTATAATTATGTCAGGACTAAATTCCTTGGCAATGGGGATTAATACATGATCCCAAACAGCTAGGTAGTCAGCATCTCCACACCGACCATTCTCCCAGGGGACATTGATATTGTATCCTGCACCTGGTCCTTCGCCAATCATGATATGAGAACCATCATCGCTAGCTGGATAAAAGGACCCAAACTCATGCCTGGATAAGAGAAACTATTCCATCAGTTCACAATGGCATAGGACCTGATTCCATAAAATGACTAGATAGGATGCTAGCTCAACAAGTTCAGGTATACTCATGGGGTTCTAAGTAAGCATAGAAGGACGACAATCACCAAAAAAACTTTTTATTTTTTTTTCCTGATGAGCATGCTAATATTACTTAATGAACCCAATTATCTTCGCGTTCAAAAGATGACAGTACTCAGACGAATGAAAACATAAGTAAAAATTCTCAACATACCTGTGCACTGAGAAGAACAATACTCGAGGATCCTTCCAAAATGCTTTCTGAGTACCATTTCCATGATGAACATCCCAATCAACTATCAAGATTTTGTTGACACCCAACTCCGGCTATAACAAGAAAAGCAGTAATAAGTTCCAGGTTTATGATATTCATTAACATATTAACTACTGTTAGACATGTTTACATTTCATAATAGTTTCCCAACTGAAGTACTTGAATGAAATTTTATTACATAATAACTTAAACCAGTTCTCACTTTTTCATTCAAGAGGAAGTTTGTTGCAATGGCAACATTATTGTATAGACAAAATCCCATCGGTTCATCTTCTTCTGCATGATGTCCTGGTGGCCTAACAATTGCAAAACCCGAATTCAGTTCTCCTTTGGCTACTTTCTCGGTCACCTACTTGAGCAAATATCAACAATTAAGGTATTGAACTTATAAAACAAATGCTGATTGGAACACAATTATTCTCCAAATTAAATACAAGGCAACATAATTACAACTGCAAACCACTACATCCTGTGTAAAACTAAGCTGTATAACAAAAAGCAGTTCATTTAGTTCATTTAGTAGACTCCAAGAAGAATAAGAACAAGGCTCTGTAACCTTTGCTGAGATTGTCAGAATTTTGAGGCTGTGGTCATTAGTCCCATTCAAGCAAGGAATTGAAGTCGTATTAAGGATTTACCAAATGGAATCTACTCAGCTACGTCATTACAAATATAGAGTTTCCAGGAGAAGTTAATAAAATTAGTTGGAAAACTTCACGTGTCGTTAGTATTTGTATGAACCCAGAAAATTTAATCCAGGTGAATATATGGAGCAAGGTTAGGTACAATATCATAAAAGGCCATTTTTCTTTCGTCAACCTAATTCAACTTGCCGCATACAAAAGTCACATTGTTATTCAGAACAATCGTTTGTCAATATTTCCTACCCACAATACGAAAACAAGATGAAAAACAAGCATACGGCAAAATGGATAGATGCAAAGGGTGTTACCTCGATGACAGAGCCAGCAGCAAGGCATGCAGCTTCTGAGGAACCTTCATTGAAATATATAGAATTATATTTTGCAGCAATTCTCTCTCTTCGGGAATCAAATTTTTTTGAGCTTATATTCTTTATCAAATCAATGTGGGTTTTGGTGTGAACTGCAGCTATATATTTATCTTTGGCCTCTTTGGCACTCAAGACCGCACATCTGCAAGAGAACAAACAATACATCAAAGCCTGTAATCCGAGCATTCAAATGAAGTTAATAACATATATTGAGGAGATCCAAATCTAGAAATTAGATAAAACAAATATTTGAACTAACAAATACAAAAATCATATTGTAAATGAACAATTGCAATTTCACTCCACTTTTTTAGTACAAATACAACAAAAACCTTAAATTTTAAATCTGATGCGAAAGATCTATGAAACACAGATGCTTCAAAATGGGTATCAAACATATCATAACCACAATCAACACTGATGTGCATCATGGAAGCCTTGAACCACCATCTAGAACTGATCCTAGCATGGAGGATAGTTTCAATGGGCCAATAACAAGAGATTGGTCCAAACAACTTAAAGCAATCCTAACAAGTCAAATTGGGGTAATTGACATTTCTTTGGGCTTGGATGCTTGCAATCTGAATGGAAATGGCCAAATGTGTTCAATTGTTTTCAATTGGACCTTAGTGCATGACGTGGAGCCTTTGGTAAGTTCAGGCTTGAAGAGGCAGATTGGTGCAAATTCAAGCTTTTTGAGTGTCCAAGGGAGCTGTTAGTTAAACAAGCCCTATTTAGTCTTTTACCTTTCCTACAGGGCATAAATGTGTATTTATTTTGTTTTGACTCATTAATTGAGTTCATGCACCAAAATTTCGTACCAAGTCTTAGTACATGCATTGGAGTTATTATTTGCGTCTGTTGACTTTTCCTATTTTTGAAGGGATGTTCCAAGATAGGAATAGATGTAAGATGTATTTGCAATCAGATCATGAATTTTTAATTTTCCAGAAAGTGCGAAAGTGCTCTGGCATTTCTGTAACTTTGTTTCTATCTAAGTAAATTCCAGATTTGTTTGGTGGCAAACTGATTTGATTTTTATCACCCCTCTTCTCTTTTCTAAGAGTGGCGAATCTATCTAGCAATTTTTGCTTGTAACGATTTATCTTATCAAACAGGAGCTGTTAGTTTTCTTCTTATTTGTATAAATTCCATTTCAATTCCTTTCAAATAAATTCCATTTCAATTCCTTTTTCCCCTCTTACATTTCGGTAGCCGAGTATAATTGATTTATGCTCTTGTGTTTCCAATTTTTATAGTAGCATTCTTGATTTATGCTCTTATAGTCCGAGTATCAGTAACAGCATTACAGATTTATGCTCTTATATTATGAGCAATCGTAATAGCCTTTCCACTCTTACTTCAAACAAACATAAATTCAATTCCATATAACCTGCGCACATCATATTTGTTTCAGAGCATGGATCAACAATGGTAGATGAAGAAATACCACGAGGTCTCTCAATGAAGCAGGCTCAAATCATGGGTTTCCAGCGAGCTGAAGAAGAGATTCAAGGAGAAGTAACCGGCATTCGAGATCAACCAGCCACCCTTATTCAAATGATGCAAGGTAACAACTTATAACCCGAACAAAATAAAGGCAGGTCTGTATAGCACCTCGGCATAAAGTTGAAGAAATTGAAGATGACCAACTGGAAGATGAAGAAGCCGAGGAAAGGGGCGACCTAGGAGGCATCATGAAAACCCTAATAGTGGTATCAAGCATAGTAAACCACCATTTAGATGTACTAGCTCACTCGAGAAGTATTTGGAGTGGGTTCAAAAGGTTGCAAAGGTATTTGCTGGCATGAATACCTCAGAGCTCGGAGGTGCAAAGCGGCGGCGCTTGAATTTACAGATAATGCCCTATTATGGTGAGACAACCTAAAAGCTCAACAAAAAAGGGATGGTGAGGACGAAGTCAGCACTTGGCCGGCCATGAAAAGTTTAATGAAGAGGAAGTTTGCTCCGCATTACTACAAGCAAGAACTTTACATCAAACTTTAAACCCTACGACAAGGCTCCTTGAGCATAGAAGAGTTTATGAAGGAGTTTGAACTCTTGATTATACGATGCGATTTGATTGAACTGTAAGAACAAAACATAGCTAGATTCCTTGGCGGATTGAAGAAGGATACAACTAATATTGTGGAACTATAACCTTTTATCTTCCTTGAGGATATCATTAAGCTAGCCATCAAGGTGGAACAACAACAAAAGAGTGGAGGTATCCATTTGTGGCATCTACATCGAGTACCACGAGAGTTGTTTCTACACCTTCACGGGCTTGGAATGCACCTAAACAAGATGGGAAAGTGGAGACCAACCCCCGGGGGGGGGAGTACTAGCTTAGATTCTTTGAAGGGCAAAGCAAAAGCTTCCAAACCTCAATTCCCTAGGAGGTCTCAGGATATCAAATGTTTCAAGGGTTTGGGGCACAACCATATTGCCTCCGAAAGCCCAAATAGGAGGGTAATGATTCTACATGGGAAGCATGGAAAGGTTGTTGCTGAGGATGAAGAGGAAATGGAAGAGAAAAATGAACCTAGAAGGGGCTGAACAAGAAGAAGATTTTGAACCAGCGAGGGAGACTTGTTGGTTGTCCAAAGGGTTTTGAATAAACAAAGTTGATGTTGAAGAAGAGCAACGTGAGAACATCTTTCATATGAGGTGTCAAAATCCAGGATAAGGTGTGTGCCATGGTCATTGATAATGGGAGCTGTACCAATGTGGCATCCACGACCTTGGTGGAGAAATTGGGATTGGCCACTGTCCCACATCCCGAACCTTACAAGTTGCATTGGCTCAATGAGAATGGGGAAGTTCGAATTACAAGGCATGTCTGAGTGCCTTTCTCCATCAAAACCTACCATGATCAAGTTTTATGGGATGTGGCTCCATGTCAACTAGTAATGTGCTATTGGGACGCCCTTGGCAATTTAATAATAATGTGACTTATGATGGGCAAGGAAACACTTACTCATTCGTGATCAAGGGGAAGAAAGTGAAGTTGTTACAATTAAGCTCTCATCAAGTTAGAGAAGATCAATTGCGAACTCAAAGGAAGGTCGAGTAATCGGACAAAGGGCCAATGTTAGCCAAGAAGGGAGACATTGAACAAGCACTAGCCCTCGGTGGGGGTTATAGTCATGGCTTGGGCGAAACCCTTATTGCGAGTCGAGAATTTGGAGCTGCCAAAATCAATTTTAGAGTTGCTTGAAGAGTTTAAAGATGTTTTTACTGAAGAACTACCAAAGGGGTTATCACCTATTCGATTAAATTGATTTGGCCCCTTGAGCTTCACTTCCAAATAGACCAGCATATAGATGCAATCCAGAAGAGGCAAAGGAGATTCAAAGGCAGGTTGGTGAGCTCTTAGAGAAAGGGTACATACGTGAGTCATATTTAGTCCTTATTCTATGCCTACTTTGCTAGTTCCAAAAGAGGATGGTACTAGGCCTGTCAATGGGCCAAATCTAGGCTAGATATGCCCTAGATCCATTGAGTCCAGATCCATCAAACAAAGACCCAATCCAAATCCATAATTAAATCGGTCTAGTCATTAGACTCTAGATCTGGCCCGCCAACCAACGAGTCTGAACTATTGACCCAATTCGATCTATTTTTTTAAAGTGTATCCATCAAAATAATATAGGGAAATTCTCCAATTTAATCAGAGTCTTCGCCGCCAAATGGCAATCGATATGCGACAAGCTGAAGGAGTTCCTCACCAGTCTCACCGCCCTCAAGAACTGCAATTTCGGCAAGAACTAATCTCTCTTCGGCGAAGTTCTGGCCATGTTACAGACAACCAATGAGTTCTATGACCAACAACAGAAGATGAAAAGTCAAAACTACCCTCGTCATTTGCCTTGTAATCCTTAAAACACCCCCCACCTCCAGGAACTAAAGTTCCACCGCTCCTTAAAACCAATCCGTCTCCGAGCTAGCCCTCCCTCTATCGCTCTAAACAAGAACGACATTGTGTGAGACAGAGATCGACCGAAGTAAGGGCCATTGAGATCCATCGTCGATGAGGGCAAGTTAGTAATTTTGGACTCGTTTAGAGATCATGGAGGGAGGTTTATGCACCTCAAAGCCTTCGACTTTGGTGGTTGGGTGGCGGTGACGGGGGGTCGGGGCTTCCCGGGTGCCTCTTCCCACCAGAATGGAACTGAAGCTTAGGTTTGGAGCGGCGGTGACAACATCCCCAGAGGCTCCGGCGGCTGCTCGACAGCAAGCAAGAACAGGGAGAGCTTTAAGGCGGTACTTGGTTCGATCTCTGCATGACTAGGCATTGGCCTTGGCGCCATCATAGCCGTCGCGGTAGAAACCTTTCGGGGTACACCAGAGTGCCACAGGCAGTGTAGAGCTGGCCGTTTCGAAAGATTAAGAGAGAGAGAAGGGTTAAGAGATGAGATTAGGGATAAAAATTATGTTGGGTCTGATCAATCTTATATGGGTATAATGGATCAATCCAAATCCAATCCAACTATAAATGGATAAATGATTTTCTTCTTTTTGGATTTGGTCCTTACTAATGGATTTGGGGCAAGAATCATAGCACCCGATCTGGATCTGGACCAAATCCAGCCCACTGACAGACCTAGGTGGTACCATGAAAATGTGCGTGGACAACTGAGCTATCAACAAAATAACAATTAAGTATCAATTCCCTATTCATAGACTCGATGATACGCTTGATGAGTTGCATGGTGTTGTTCTATTTTTTAAAGTAGATTTGATGAGTGGATATCATCAAATTAGAATGAAAGAAGGTGATGAGTGGAAAACAGCCTTTACAACTAGGCATGGCTTTTATGAATGGATGGTGATGCCATTTGAGCTTTCTAATGCACCTAACACATTTATGAGGCTTATGAATCATGTTTTGAGGAAGTTTATTGGGCTGTTTGTAATGGTCTATTTTGACCATATCCTGATTTATAGCATAACTTTTAATAATCATGTGAAACACCTTCGGGTTGTGTTTGAAAACTTGTATGATGCTAAGTTGTATGGGAAACTTAAGAAATCTTATTTCTATCAAGATAATGTAATCTTTCTTAGTTATGCTGTTTCTAGTGGGGGAATTAAGGTTGATGAAGAAAAGGTTAAAGCAATTCGTGAATGGCCTACTCCTAGTAGTATTGCAGATGTGAGGAGTTTCCATGGGTTGGCTTCATTTTATAGGCGATTTGTCAAAAACTTTAGTTCCATTGTTGTGCTTATGACAGAGTGTTCGAAAAAAGGAAATGAGTTCAGGTGGGTTAAGAATGCACAAAAGAAATTTGAGTTGATGAAGGAGAAATTATGTTTTGCTCCTGTTTTAGCCCTCCCTAATTTTTCCAAGACATTTGAGGTGGAGTGTGATGCTTCTTGGGTTGGTATTGGGGTTATCTTGATGCAAGAAAAACGGCCCATCGCGTTCTTTAGTGAAAAGCTAAATGGTACAAGGTTGAATTACTCCAAATATGATAAGGAGTTTATGCCTTGATCCGAGCTCTAGAGGTATGACAGCACTATTTGCTACCTAAAGAGTTCGTTATTCACACGGACCATGAATCTTTGAAGCATCTCAAGGGATAAGGCAAATTGAATAGAAGGCATGCTAAATGGGTGGAGTTCTTGGAGTCAATTGCATATGTCATAAAATACAAGAAAGGGCAGGTTAATGTTGTTGTTGATGCTCTTTCTAGAAGGTATGTATTAATTTCCATATTGAATGCAAGATTGTTGGGTTTTGAACAAGTAGAATACAATATGCTAGTGACCCCTACTTTGCTAGTGTGGTATCCGGATGTACCAAAGGAGCTTGTGATGGATTCTTTATGTTTGATGGGTACTTATTCAAGATGGGCAAAATGTGTATACTTTCGGGGTCTGTGTGAACTACTTATGCATGAAGTTCATGGTAGTGGTCTTAGTGGTCACTTTGGGGAAAAGAAAAATTATGAGCTATTGAAAGAACATTTTTTTTGGCCTGGGATGTTACGAGATATTCATAAGGTGGTTGAGGGATGTGGTATTTGCAAGAAAGCTAAGGGAAGAGAAAATGCCGATGGACTATACATGCCTCTACCCATTTCAGGACAACCTTGGATGGACATTAGCAAGGATTTTATGCTTGGATTGCCTAAAACATAGCAAGGAAAGGACTCGATGACAGTTATCGTAGACCGGTTCTCCAAAATGTCTCATTTCATTCCTTACCAT
>QLOD02000033.1:18229628-18246709 GCA_003260245.2 Sideroxylon spinosum
GAAAAGAAAATGGCTGAGTTGACTCATTAAATGTCTACCATGGACAGCGACAGTACTGGAAATCGAGATGAAGGTGATCAATGTAATTCTCATACGACTAGTGCTTTAAATCAAAATAGGAGTAATAATCAGTTTTGACACATTATGACGTGCCAGAACCCCAAAAATTAGTGATAGCCTCCATGCACATGGATGGGAAGGCCTTGATTTGGTTTCATGAGATGACTAATTCGAGACAACTGGGGAATTGGGATGATTTAACTTAGGCCACGCTGGTGAGGTTTGGTGAGAATCCTTAAGAGGATCCCATGGATCGCCTGAATAGATTGAAACAATCAACCACAATGGAGGATTACAAATCCTGGTTTTAGGCCATCTCTAATCAGAGTTAAGTATATTCTTGACTGGTCTGAAGGAGGAGGTTGATATGCCGTAAAAATGTTTAGTCCTCAAGACTTGATAGCTACATTTGGGTTGGCCGGGCTACAGGAGGAAAACCTGGTTGTCTCCAAAGGAATTCAGCCCAAACATAGTAGTGTCACTACTACTGTTATTCATAACAAAATATCAGCCCCTGTTGGACAATCCAAGTTTATTTCTTGGAAGGATGTGCCTAAACCTTTGGTTAAGATTGAGCAGTTCAGTTGGTTAATAAATTGCTAATTAAAAAGCTTAGTGCAGAGGAATTGGAAGCTCGGGAAGCTAAGGGTCTTTGTTTTCACTTTGACGAAAAGTGGAATCGGACCCATAAGTGCAAAAGCCCCAAGTTTGATGTACTTGAGACTCTCTTAGTGATGATTCAAGCATGGACAACGAAGGAGAGTTAGAAGAGGATAATGAGGGGAGATTAGGAGAGGAGGTAGCAATTGAAGAGGATAATCAGGAAGTGGGAATCACCTTGCACGCAATCATTGGAACTCCTCAACCAAGAACTCTCAGATTCTTTGGGATGATTAATGGAAGGAGATGGACCATATTGTTGGATGCTGGGAGTACCCATAATTTTATGGACCCCAGGGTGACTGATTTGAGTCATTTAAACAAAGAGATGGGCTCTTCATGAGCAGTTAGGGTAGTTAATGGGGAGAAGGTGGAAAGTGTGGGGGGGTCAGTTCTGATGTTTAGTTGAAAATTCAGGGGCACACATTCTTGGTAGACTTTGTATTATTGGCCCTGGTGGGGTGTGACTTAGTTCTGGGAATACAGTGGCTGAGGACTTTGGGAAAAATTTGCTTTGATTTTGAAAAATTGGCTATGACTATTCTGGTGAATGAGAAGGCAATCTATCTAACAAGTTTGGGGAGGAAGGTTTCATTGGTGGAAGAGGTGGAGTTCAAACACGTGAGACCTTAATGGGGTTGCTGTTATAGATTGTGAAAGTGGATGAGGCTGCTGAGAGTGACAGAGGGTCTGCTTAAAAGAGTAAGAACCTGGTGGCATTATTGGGGAAATATTCTGATGTATTCAAAGAACTCACAGGCCTTCCCCCTATGAGAGGTCATGAACACAGAATCATGCTACAAGAAGGAACCAACCCCATATTAGTTAGGCCATATCAGTATCCTCACTACCAAAAGGAAGAGATTGAAAGAATGGTACAAGACTTGCTAGAATCGGGACTGATCCAACCAAGCCAATCACCCTTTTCATCACCAGTTATTTTGGTGAGAAAGGCAGATGGTACTTGGAGGATGTGCGTAGATTATCGGGCTCTTAATCAGGCAACTATAAAAGATAAATACTCCATTACCATAGTTGATGAGTTGCTAGATGGATTACATGGGGCCACCATATTTTCAAAGTTAGACCTAAGGTCCGATTACCATCAAATGAGAATGGTAGAAGAAGACAGGAAAAGACAGCATTTAGAACCCACACTGGTCACTGTGAGTTTCTTGCAATGCCATTCAGGTTAACAAATGCGCCACCCACATTTCAGAGTTTGATGAATGATGTATTTCAACCCAATTTAAGAAAGTTTTTCTTGGTGTTTTTTTACGACATACTGATATACAGTAGAGGTGAGGAAGACCATTGGCAACAATTAGACATTGTAGTAGGGGTCCCAAGGCAGTTTAAGCTATATGCGAAGGAGTCTAAGTGTAGATTTGCCTATAGAGAGGTTGATTATTTACAACACCTAATTTCGGGTGAAGAAGTTACGACAAACCCTAAGAAAGTCAAGCCCATGGTAGATTGGCCAATTCCTAAAAACTTGAAGTCGCTAAGGGGTTTTTTAGGACTCACCGGTTACTATCGGAGGCTCATTAAGGGCCATGGGCGAATTACTAAGCCCCTAACTGAGCTGTTAAAGAAGAAGTGTTTTAAGTGGTCTAATTCAACCGAGAAGGCCTTCACAGAGCTAAAGGCAGCAGTTACCAATCCACCTATACCAGCACTACCAGATTTCTCGAAAGAATTTATGAATGAGTGTGATGCATCCGGAGGAGATATTGGTGCAGTATCGAGGCAAAATAAGAGACCGATAACCTTTTTTAGCCAGGTATTGAAAGGGAAACTACTAAGTTTGTCTATGTACGAGAAGGAACAATTTGTCTTAGTGCAAGCAGTGAAGAAGTGGAGGCCTTACTTCTTGGGGAGAGCATTTATAGTAAAAACTGACCATTAGAGTTTAAAATTCCTATTGGAACAGAAGATTAGGACTCCCTCACAATAGAGGTGGGTAATTAAATTGATCGGCTACACACTAAGGGTGGAGTATAAGAAAGGGGTGGAAAACAGGGTGGCTGATGCGCTCTCTAGGGTTCATGAAGAGAAGATTCCAATAGTGGGAGTAGGAGCACTTGTAACTCTATCCATCGGCCAACCATATCCAACCATTATTTCAGACATCAAGAAAGCATATGATGCAAATGAACAAGTAAAGACAATAATCCAAAAAATGCAATGGGAGATTATAGGGATCCAAAGGTACTCATTCAAGCAAGAATACTCTTTTATAAAAAACAGGTTGTATACTCTTAACCATCAATCCATAAAACAGCAACTTTTGCAGTACGTACATAATGAACCAGTGGCAGGTCAAAGAGGATATAAAACATTGCAAAAGGCCCTCAAGGAATTCTATTGGCCAAAAATGAAAGCTAAAATAAAACAGTGGGTAAGACTGCGATGTGTGCCAAAAATGCAATATGAAATAGTACCAACACCAGGGTTGCTTCAACCTCTCCCCATTCCCACCAGAAGTTGGTCAGACATCTCATTGGACTTATTGATGGTCTTCCGAAGTCCAAGGGGGCAACTACCATTTGAGTCATTGTTGACAGGTTGTCCAAGTACACGCTCATTTCATTGCATTATCTCACCCCTACACCACTACTACTTTGGCTCAGTTGTTTATGGAAAATATCTTTAAGTTACATGGACTGCGAAATACCATTATTTCCGATAGGAATTCTTCTTTCACAAGCAAATTTTGGAAAATATTATTTAAATTGATGGGGACTAATTTGTTCTTTAGGCCCGGATTAAATGAGGGCAAAATGCCCCTCCAAATTTTATAACCGTGGGACCCACCTCTTGCCATGGTTTGGCAAACCATTTTCTTCCCCCTTTTCCTTTTTCCCCCATCTTGCTTTTCCCCGATCCGTGGACTCTTCCCAGATAATTTTTGGGCAGACTTGAAACTAGCCAAAAATTATCTGACTCTAAACCCCTGTTTTTTGACGTTTTTAACCTTCGTTATCTCCTTATAAATTTAAAAAACATGATATTTATAAATTTAATTTTTTAAATAAATTTATAAAAAATCAAATTTTCAATAAATAAATAATATAGCTTCAAATTGTTCAAAAATAATTAAACTGAGTTGATTTTCCAATTTAATATTTAATTTAATAGGTAACAAAGTTTAGGATACCACAAACGCAAAACAGTCATTTGACTACTTTTTCCATCATTCATCACCTCTTATTTATAAAATATCCAACCTAAATCAAAAGTTATCCCCCTCCATAAACATCACATCAATTTGGGCCAACCTTCTAAAAATAACACCCCCTCTTATCTTATATCCCCTCTAAAACTTATCTCCTAAAATTTTAGCACCATCCAATCGGCTCCTTAGTTCCAGTTACCATCCACAAACTGATGGTCAACCTGAAGTGACTAACAGGTGTGTGGAAACTTACTTGAGGTGTCTTTCTTCAGAAACCCCCAAACTTTGGTCCACTTGGTTATTTTTAGCCAAGTTTTGTTACATTACAGGGTATCATTCAGCTATTAAACTAACCACCTACGAAGCCCTACGTCGGGTTCCTTCCCCTAGTCTCACAGAATATGTCCCAGGGCTTTCAAAAATGGCAAGAGTGGATGACATGCTTCAAGCGCATACTAGTGTCTCAAAATTAATGAAGGAGCACTTACAGTTAGCTCAAAATCAGATGAAGCAGCAAACAGACAAGCATAGAACGGAAAGGTCTTTTCGGGAGGGGGATCGGGTATGCCTAAAGCTACAACCTTACAGGCAGTTGTCAATCAGGCAAAGGTGAAACTTAAAATCATCCCCTAAACAAGTTATATCCGCGCGTGCACAGGGAGAGATATAGTAATATATTAAAACTATACTTTTTTGCTGTATCGGTGCTTCTTAGCAGAAGGTAAAGCAGTCAATGAACTCAAACAGAATAATCAAGTATCCAAAGTTCAAATGATCCACGGAAATTGTGACTTTAAACCACAGTTCGTTAGTAGCATAGTAATCATAAAACAAAGCTCAAAAAAGTTTGTATAACGCCCAAATCTCAAAAACCAAAGAGACTAGATTCACACAATACACATTCTCACACAAGCAGATTCAAAAGCAAGAACTGAAAGCAGCTGAATTGGTGCCTTAACACAAACGGCTCACAAATTCAAAACACTCTACACTACATATATATGTGTGACAAGTCATGAGAGAGAGAGAGAGAGAGAGAGAGAGAGAGCCTTTGGGGAATTCCAGCGGATTGGAACTTGTTCCAGATGGCACGGATGCGATCGGGGTTCTCGGGATGGAAATCATCAATGGCAGTAAAATGTTTGCACATGCTTTCGTCGTAGATCAGCCCCACGCGCCGCCGTACAAATTTGGCGTCCGAATTGGAGTTCAACTCCATTGATTGATTCCGCTTGCTCGCGTTTGTATTGGACTGAGGAAGAGGAGAAGAGGCCTTTGAATTTCGAAATAAAGGGCAAAAAGCTGACAAAGAGCTGAAAATTTTGGAATTATTTATATTTTGTTATTAGGATTTAAAAAAAAAATAGCAAATGCTGACAGGAGCAAAAAAAGTTATAAAATTAATGTTAATATGCGTGCATTGTCAAAATGCGGCTCTAGCGTATCAAAATGCATCCCTAACGTAATTATATTAGGTATTACCGAAAGTATAATTTGTCAAGCAAATAACCTAAATTTAAATCTATAAATTCAATTTATATAAAAAGTATAAAAATAACTTATAAAATAAAAATTATTAATTAAAAGAGAAAGGTATAAAATTTTAATATTTATTAATTTTAAATCTTTTATATAAAAAGTATTTAAAAAAATGAGAAAAGTGAGAGAAAAAAGAAAAATAATCCAGATTATTGAGTAAATTGAACAGTCGAAAATATTTCAAATTCAAAATTTAAAAATTCTTTACTATATAAATAACACAGAATATAAAAGTGTATATATTTAAAATTTAAGTTTTTAGTACATTAAAATTGAAATTTTAATTTAAATATTCATTCTTTTATAAAATTTCAAAGAAAATTGAACTTTAAATATATATTTTTTATACAAAAAAAATTAGTTGACTTTCTCTAATATCTATTCATCATTATTTAATAAATTTATACAATTTTATTATTACTGTTGTATATTTTCCCATGAAATTTCTAGATAATATATAATTTGTATAATTTTTCAAAATTTCAAATTTCATGTAACAAAAATTGAAGTGTAAATAGATCAAATTTAAATTTATAAAACAAACTTACACGAAAAGTATAAAATAACCTATAAAAATAAAAAACACTACGTGAAAATTTATTATATATACAAAATTTTATAACATTTTTAAAATATTAATTTAAAATCTTTTATATATTTATGAAAATATTATCACATTTTAAAAATAAAATAACTCTAATCATTAAGCAAATCTAACAGTTAAAAATGTCTTAAATTCAAATGTTTTTTAAATTTTTTAAGCACGGACAATACCTAGTTATTTAAATAATGTATGATAAACAATGTATTTTTTTTTTTAAATTGAAATGCAATTTGGCATGTAAATAGCTCACATTTAAATTTATAAAGTAAACCTACATGAATGATGTAATAAAAATAAATTATAAAAATAAAAATCACTAATCAAAAAAGAAATGTGTAAAGTTCTATTATTTATTAATTTCAAATCTTTTATATAAAAATTATTATGACTCTTGAGCAAATCAAATAGTTGAAACTATCTCAAATTCAAAATTTGAAAATTCCTTGTTGTATAAATGACACAAAGTATAAAAGTGTATATATTTAAAATTTAAGTTTTAAGTACGTTAAAATTCAAAATTTAATTTAAATATGTATTTTTTAGTAAAATTTTAAAGAAAGTTGAACTTTAAATATATTTTTTACATAAAACAAATTAATTGACTTTCTCTAACAGCTATTCATCATTGTTTAATAAATATATATAATTTTATTATTATTGTCATATAGTTTCCTAAGACATTTGCAGATGATATATAATTTGTATAATTTTTCAAACTTTCAAAGTTTCAAATTTTATGTGACAGAAATTGACGTGTAAATAGATCAAATTTAAATTTATAAAACAAACGTACACGAAAAGTGTAAAAATAACCTGTAAAAATAAAAATCACTATTTTTTTATAAAAATTTAAAATTTAAAATAATTTTAAAGTAAAAATTTACAGTAAAATTAAAAATTTTTATTATTAATTAAAATTTTTATCACATTTTTAAAATGTTAATTTAAAATATTTTATATATTTATTAACATATTATCACATTTTTTAAAAGAAAAATAATTTTGGTCATTAAACAAATTCAACCGTTAAAATATCTTAAATTTAAAATGTTTTTAAATCCTTTAAACACTGGGCAATATCTAATTACTAAACAATGAATGTTACACAATGTATTTTTTTTTAAATTGGATTGATATTTATACCAAAAATTTTCATAGAAACCCAAAAATTTTGAAGATTTTTAACTAAATTTTACCATGCATCACTTTTATATATCTCTTAACATATCAAATACAAACATTTGACCATCGTTTTAAAATAATTATTTTTAACATTTCAAAATTTTCAAAAATTTTAACGCACACACACTCAACCCCCCAATTCCCCCCGTCCAACCGGGCATCCCCCTCCCTCTCTCCCTCCTCTCTCCTCCCCTCTAACCCAGCATATATATATATATATATATATGTATCTCTCTCCACATGGGACACATGTCCCATCAAATGAGCCAACTTATTAGATAGATTTGGCCCATAGATTCGCTTTCATTGTGGTTGCTTATTTACCATTTAGTCCATTAAATCTTTATATTTACTGTAATTTTTTTGAATTTTTACCATTAGATCCTCATATTTGCTGTAATTTTTTTGAAAAATATTTTCCTAATTGGCGTTTGGTTGCATGCACCGGAGTTAAAATTTTTAGGGGAAATCAATTTTCTATTTTACTATTCTAAGATATATATGCATACATAAACTAATCAGTATGTATGACTAACATTAGGCAACAGATGATTGGCACACTGTCTTAGCTATTTTACTCCATTGCTAGTACTCTAGCTTTTCTGCCTTTTATTTAACCAGAGCACTCTAGTAGTAGATTGGTTGTACTCAAGATTATTCTCTTCTATTTAATTGTATATATATAGTTAGATTTTTACCTTGTTTTATGATATCAGCAAAAACAACCCCACTTTCATTTCCGTATTCAATAATGCTCACACAGGTAGCACATCTCATAACAAATTTCTTTAATTTTCTTATTTGTTTATGCATTAAATGAACTCAAAGTAAAGGAAATGAATTTGGAAAGTTTTAGAACAATGTTTGTACTCTGTATTTGTATATATCACATCTTCACCATCCATTATGGCAAGAATGGAACTAAAATATATATATATATATATGTATGTATCTCTTCTAAGGGAGTGAGCTAGAAGAGATTCAAAAACCAATATATATATAGTTATATGTAGGTACCTGAGAAGAAGACTAAGACGAAAGAACTTGAGAAGAAGATGAAGACGAAACCAAAAAAGAAGATGATGCCGGGAACGAAGTATGTATGTATCTCTTTTGTGGGAGAGAACCAAAGAAAAGCTCGCAGAAGTTGGAAAAGCTTGAAAAGAAAGGGAAAGAATCACATTTACGATTGGTTGATTTCCATGAAACCTAAATTGCTATAAATGATAAGCCCAAAATTGAAAAAAAAAAAAAAAAAAAAAAAAGAACCCAAAGATTACATGAGAAGAAGACAAAGATGAAACCGGAAAAAAAGATGATGCCGAGAACAAAGTTAATCAGAGAAATAATAAGCTTGCTTCAATCCTACTGGTGCTCTTGGTGGCTGGACAAAGGTTTTGAATTGGAACTGCTGGACAAATGTTTTGAACTGCTAGATGGGATTAGATAGGTTCAAGCGGTAAACTAAAGAACCAAAAAATCTCAGCCGTTGATTGAAACAAAACACAATCTTAACCATTAATTCGGTTTTATATTTTGAATCCTTTGAGCTGTATTGTACTATAAATTTTCCTCAGAACGTAATATTAAACTTAAGTCTTATCTTGAGATCATTCTTTAATTAATACAAATTTTATTCAAAGGGATAAAATTTTCTTTTTGACCCTTTGAGCTTTACGAGGATAGCAAACTCTTCAAGGTGCTAAAACGTGTCTCCACACATCAAGTCCCAGGTTAATCACGAGTACCCTTCCAGTCTAGTCAGATAACTCAGGAATAATTTCAAAGAAATGACTCTTCTTGGAGTCGAACTTAAGACCTTCCCTAGAAAATCTCAAATTGTGACCAAATAACATAAGTCTTTTGGTTAATAGGAATGAAAGATATGTATAGAAAGAAATGTTGTGCATCAAAGAGGATTTAAACTCCCAACCTCTTGCATGGAAAAGGAGGTGTTGGACCAACTAGACAAGCTCAGGCCTTATAAATTTTAATTTTTGGTACTCTCTTCATTACCTCACTCTCTCTAATCAATAAAAATTTTGATTTTTCTTATCATCTTTCTCTCCTAATTTTGATTCTTCGTGCATTTTCTCCTTAATCAATAAAAAGAATAGAAGCAATTCATTAGTTTTGGTCCTACTAGGCAAATAAACCGACTTGGAATTTACTTTACCTTTTTATTAATCAAGATTATAAAACTAAACCTTAAGTAGATATTTTAATATATAATTTGAAATAACATAATTACCCTCATAAATAAGGACTTATAAATTTGGACAAACAGAATTAGGTTTAGTTTGGTACAAGAGAATAAAAAAACATTTTATTGACTAAAATAAATTTTATTTAGATGCATATTTTTATTTGGTATATAGTTTGTCATTTAGGCCTAGTGCTAAAGATTCGTTGTATGTTCCGAATGGGCTAATAACCAAAATTAAGGCAAAGAAGATCAATGAATCAATACTTAGGCTTGTTGAAGCTACTTTGGATGAGAATTTAAATGCAACAAAAAAGACAATATTCAAGATGGACTTGAAAGAGAAGGAATCAAGATTTGTACATGTGATCCAAGTCAAGAAGGGCGGCCAAGACCACTAAAACCTGTAAGGAGTTCGACCAAGGCTACCATTCGCCTAAACTTGAATTGAAGAGTCAAATTGGACTTTTAAAGAGTGTTTTGATTATATTTTAGGTATTTTTTATGTTTAAAACTTATTTTGAGCTTTAAGTTTGGGTTTTAAATTTATATTTTAAATAGGATTTGGGCTCGTGTTAGTATTTAATGTTTTTTGGGCCAAACTTTGTTAGTTAAAATGGCCTATGAGCGTGATTTATTATTAGAACAGATTTGGACTATTTAATTAGGGCTAATTGTTTATTGGAGTTAGTTTTCTTTGTAAACACTTATAAATTCATGATTGAGCCATCAATAAGAGATTGGAGTATTATTCTACATTAACTTGAGGTGCATTTTCCTCTTATTCTTTAAAAAACTTTTGAATTTATCAAATATTCATTCTTATGGCATTCTTCTATGTTTAACCCAAGGTTCTTGATTCAAGAAATCAATGGGTCTTGGTTCTATATTTTTTGATATTGATATTAGTTTTTTTGGTTTTGATTCAATTGATTATAGATTTGAGGCATTTGACCAAGGGTTCACATCAATTTATTTCATCTACACCCCTATGGTTTTGCCTTTGTACACTTATTCCATAAGTTTTATTAATATGTACTCGGACTCCATGAGATTTGTATTATATTTACTTGGACCCATTCTGTTAGTTTTTCCATTCAAAAAATAAATTTTGACTAATTTAATAATACAAATTACCTTTATACCCTTACTATTAATAAAAAATATATATATGAAAAATAATATTGAGGGTAAGGTTTATCCATTATTGTTTGATACTAATGGGAAAGGAAGTGGAAGAAAATGAGAAATTAAAATTTTCTCTCTTCTATGTTTAGTTTATTAGATTATTAATAAAAAAATAATGACATATGTATGTATAATTTACTAATTTTTAAGTAACATAAATTTAAAATATTAATATGAAACATAATAATTTAAGGTACTAATGAAGAAAGGTTCACAAAAAATTTAATAAATTAATTATAGTGTAATTTCTATTTCTGTATTTAATTTATTAGATTATTAATAGGAAAAAATTAATGATAATTTATTATTTACAATTGCTTATTTATATGATACAAATTTAAAATATTAATATGAAACATAATAATTTAAAGTATTAATTAAAAAATGTTCACAAAAAAATTTAATAAATTAATTATAATTTAAGCTATATATATAAAAAAAATACATTAAATCATAATATAAATGTTGTTTTTATTAGTACTAAGGGTATAAAGGTATTTTACATCATTGAACTATTAAAAGTTAACTTTTGGGTGAAAAATCTAACATAATGAGTTTGAGTGAATCTAATACGAATCTCAAGAGATCTAAGTGTACATTTACGAAATTTTGGGGTTTAACTGTAGAAAGCAAAAACCAAAAGGGACGTAGGTAAAATAAACCCTAAGCCAAAGGGTAAAACGTAAAATAAATGTGCTTTCATTAATAATACTTTTATGATTATTTTGCCATGCTCAATAGTTGTCAAATTTTTTTATCCTAACAGTAGAACAATAATAATTCTGAAAAAATAGGATATATGGAAAAATTAAATATCTTATTCTAACTAGCAAACTTTCAAAAAGTAAAAATAAATTTATTAAATTTAAAATTTCATTTTAATAAATTAAAATTATAAAATCATAAATTTTTATTATAAACATAGCCTATATTTGATTATAAGATAAAAAAGGTGAGCCCCAAAACCTTTGTTCAATATAACAAAATAACTATAAACTATAAGTTAGCTCTATATTAGTTTTTGTTCTTAATAAAGATATAAATGTTTAAAATTAAATTTGGTTTATCAAATATATCTTCTATTTCACTTCATATCTCACCAATTATAAATCAAAAAATAATTTCATGTAAAAAATTTATTTCATATCATATTTAGGGGTTTATTTCACTTACATCCTTGCAGTTTCAGCTTCATACACCTAAACACCGAAGGTTTTATAAATGTACACCTAAACCACTTAAGATTTTATAAATATGCACATAAACCTTCTCTATTAAATATTTCATCTAAAAAAGTAGTACTTGACCAATTAAATGTTATAAAATTATCTGTATACCCTTATTATTAATATAAAAATATGCATAAATAGGAAATTTGAGAGTAAAGCTCTTCCTTTATTGTGTAATACTAATAGAAAAGAAGTGAAAGAAAAGGGAGAACTAATTTATTTATTTTTCATGTTAATTTAGTTTATTGGATATTAACAAAAAAAAGTAATAATAATTTATATATATGCATAAGTACTACTTATATATAATATAAATTTGAAATATTGATGTGAAGCATAATAATTGAAAGCACTAATATAGAAACAAATTCACAAAAAAAAAAATAAATTAATTATAATGTAATTTTTTTATGTTTAGTTTCCTAAATTATTAATTGAAAAAATATTGATAATTTATTATGCATAATTACTAATTTATATATAATAATAATTTAAAATGTTAATGGGAAGCATATTAACTTAAAGCAAGGTATAAAAGTAACCGTATAGCATTAAATTGGTCAAATTACTTTTCAGACGGAAAATTTAACAGAAGAGGATTTAACTAAATGTAATACTAATCTCAAGGAGTTTAGATGCATATTTATAAAACCTATATGGTCTAACTGTACAAAACCAAAACCATAAAAGGTGCAAGTGAAATAAGCCTTACATTTAATCTTATATATTATATAATACCAGTAATTGCCCATGCCTAAAGGCAAATAAATATAATTTGACGTGCCAATAATTCAACTTAAAATTTATAAAGCAAACTTACATGAAAACTATAAAATTAACCTGTAAAAATATAAAACACTAATCAAAAGAGATTGAGGTATTTTATATAGTGTTTAATGAAGGTGTAAAATTTTTTTATTTATTACAAATATCATCACATTTTTAAATATTACTTTAAAAATTTTATATAAAAATTAAAAAAAAAAGAAGAGTAAGAGAGTATGTTTTCATATAAAATGATTGAAAAAAAAAACCAAAGTAGAGAGAAAAAGGAAAATAATCTTGGCCATTGAGCAAATTCAATGGTTGAAAATATTTCAAATTCTAAATTTTAATCTTTCTTATTATATAAATGACATAAAGTCTGTAAATGTATATGCATTTAAAATTTAAGTTTAAGTATATTGAAATTGAAATTTTAATTTATATGTTTATTTTCTAATAAATTTTTATAGAAAATTAAAGTTTAAATATATTTTTTAATAGTAAAAAAATTTAAATGACTTTGTCTAATATGAATCGATACATTGTTTAATAAATGTGTATACTTTTATTATTTATTACAAATATTATCATATTTTTTAAAATATTAATTTAAAAAATGTTTTATATAAAAATATTCAAAAAATATATGTAAAGGGTGAGGGATTATGTTTCATGCGAAGTGATCAAAAAGAGACATCAATAATTTATATTTTTGTTTTTTAATAAATTTTTAAAGAATATTAAAGTTTAAATATATTTCTTTACAATAAAAAAATTTAGTTAATTTGTTTGATAGGTATCAATATGTTGTTTAATAAATGTATAAAATTTTAATATTTATTACAAATATTATCACATTTTTTAAAATATCGATTTAAAAATTTTTATATATGAAAAGTAGTCAACCAAAGTTAATTCTGACAATTGAATAAATCTAACAGTTTAAAATATTTTAATATCAAATTAATGAGTTACGTTGTTATTTAGATATTTAGAATAAATTATACTTCCCTCCCCCAATATTTGGATAATTACACTTACAATCTCTTAATGTTTAAAAATTATACTTATCTTTCTTATTTTAAAAAATTATTAATATCTACCCATTTCTATTAGTTCTAATCCTAACTTTATTAAGTTTTTTTACTGCGCGGACAAGTATGCCTTGGTATTCGATCTCCTTTCTCATCATCTCTCTCACAAGTCCTAAACTTATCTACTTTCATGGCCTCCTACAACCTAATATTACTAAAAAACTTCAATCGTAAACCATTATATATGCATTCATCCTATATATAAGTATATATTTGTATTTAAATGTAAAAACTAATAAGAAATTAAATTAAGAATGAGAGAAGACTCAATTAAGGAAATTAAGGAACTTCAAAGAGATCATGCTTGAAAGAAAAAAAAATAGAGTAAGCCAATAGATTCTCGCTATCAATCTAATAAGTCCAAGACCCATTTCGTTAATTTTAGCATCACTACCAGAAAATTGCATAATTTCTTCAACCAATCTCTACATCACACGACATGAAAAATGGACTTTAAGTTAATGAGTTTGGACACCCTAATCTTTGACACTCTCAGATACAAACATCGCTACCATTGAAGATGTTGCTGCTTGCACTGATGAGGGATAGAAATGAGTCGAATCAAGCTGACCTTTTACTTGTTCGAGTTTAGGTCGAGCTTTTTACACCAAGCTCTAACTCAAACTCAAACTCGAGCTCGGTTTAAGATTTTATATAGGCTCAAGCTCGACTCGTGAATAGTTTGATTAAACCAAAAAGACGTTGTTTTGGTTCAAAATATTTTAAAATATAATATTGTAAAAAATATAATAAAAACAAATTATTAAAAAATATAAAACTATTATTAAAAATATATATATTGTTTCATCAAGCCAACTCGTGAACTTTCGAACTGAGCTTTTCTGGGCTCAAGTTTGAGCTCGAATCTAAGTGAACCACAAATCAAGCTTGATTCGAGCTCGTTTTAGTCATGAATCGAGCTCGAGCCAAGCTCGAATAGCTCGTGAATAGCTCGATTCGTTTCCACGCCTAGCACCGATAAATCCTCTAAGGCCCTAACTCACACCTCCATCTGTGATGTTAAGGCCATGGCTACTGCTTCCGCTAATATGAAAGAGTTTGTGCTAGTGGAGAATATAAACACCAATACTGGAGATTGTAAACATTAACATTGATGAAGCTTTGTAAGGTGCATATCTACTTCTAGTCAAGAGCATTCCATTCCTCGGAGATTGAGAAGACTTGAAAGCCACTGATCTCTATCTTTGCCTCTTCTATAACGCCTAAATCTGAAAAGCTTTTAGATCAGATAGGATGAAAAGAATTTGATCAATGAGCCTAAATCTAGTTTTGTAGGATTGCCTTTGTTTTTCTTGTTTGTAATCTTTTTCCTACTCTTTAAAACAGTGAGTTTTTTTACTTGTTTGAATTGAGTTTTGTAGTTATTGTGTTTTTCATTTTTTTTTTATAGAAAAAATTCTTATTTCCAGATCCTAGTTGTCTTATAATTATGATTTTCATTGCTTATATTCTTTGATTGTTGAACTTTGCGAATTTTGGCTGAAGGAGCAATAGTTTGAAATAAATTCTAGATTGAACTTGAGCTAGAAATTGATATTGAATGAGTACATTTCATTTTCAAAATTGGAATTTGATTCTCCATGTGAACATATGATTTCGTTTAGATATGTAGCATTGGTTAAGTTTATTTGATTTGTTTATATTATTGTTATTAGGATCATATTGCAAATTTACACTTGAATAGGCTTTTATTTTAGTTTAAAAAGGTTATTTAGTATATTATTATAATTTTATGGCTGACGTCATCAATTTTCATTCAAATCCTAATGGCAGACTAACATAAGGAATTGGTATCAACAATTTTTCACAATGAATGAGTAAGTGTAATTTTTAAATGCTAAAGTGTTGTCCCAATTAGCACCACTAGAAGGGGGTGAATAGGGTTGCTTAAAAAAATTTTGTGAATAAGATTTTCAACCCTTAAAGCAACTATCTCAAGATGAAAAGAATAATAAGAAAAAAATGGAATGCTCTTAAAAAGAAATATTAAATATTTATGGATGAAAAGTGAGTGCTAGTGTTTGTAATAAATATAAAGAGATGGGAAGAGAAGCAAACACAATCGATTTATAGTGGTTCGGTTTCGATGTTGCTTACGTCCACTCCCTCAAGGTCTTTCTTGAGATTTCTCCACTATTTTTTGAAGAGCTTGTTACACACTAGCTTCCTAAGGTGCTAGACACCTTTTCAAGTGATTTTATCCCCAAATCACTCACACCAAGTCATTCTATCCCTAAATCACTCCATAAGTTTCTCTCAAATAATATCTTTTGTTTAGGTTCCAACACTTGAACCAAAACCAACAAGAGCTTACCAAACTCTTAAAAATTAAGAGGGTTATAAGTTTCCCTCTCTCACAATAAAAATAATGAGTTTAGCACTCAATCAAATAAAAATAAACTCTTACAAGTTGAATATGAAAGATGAAGCACAATGGTAAGAAGAAATCACTATAAATTTGTAAAGTTATGGACTTTCTTGTATATCTTTATAAGTGCTTCTTTTTTTCCTTGTTCTTTTTTTGAATCTAAGTTTGAGGATGCATTTACAGGCAAAAATCTTCAAATGGCTGTTACTAAGTAAAAAGACACTTTTACTCTTGAAAGAAATTGAATTTCCTTGCTTCCAATGCTGCCTTTCAGATTCATATTTTCTGAGATACTTTTATAATCGTTTTTCACCCTCATAACGTTCATATCTGACATTAGCTCAGAGTAATGAATTTGTAGATATATGAGTCAAATATATTCTGACCAAATTGGAACTTCATGCAACAGTTAGATCATCATATAAAGGCTCCAAATCAAGACTAGCTCCAGATGATTTTTTCTGACACTCAGAATCTGTGTTTCTTGTTTAAGCTTCTGTTTTACCATGATAAGTTTGGAACTACTAGATACTTAAACTACAAAAGTTATATCTTTATAAGTCTTATTTCTACAAACCAAAAACTGGAATTTTGTAACGTTTATATTATGAGTTATGGCTCAAAAACCAACACCAGCTCCAGAATTCAGAATTACATTTGCTTCTGTAATTCCAAATAGTCTAACTCATTGTTGGACAACTTTCCTTCAAATCCAAGAAAATATTACTCAGACAAAGTTGTAGATATGGAAGTCTAGTTTATTATATTTAAATTTCATGTAATTTGAGCCATTAGATCTTTAGATATCATCCAAATACTAACATATGTCTGACTTGGCTGTTTATCCGAGTTAACCTTCCAACTTCAAGTCTTCATGTTTCTTTAATTTCCATTACTCCAAACTTTGAAATTGCTTTATTTCATCATCCAAATTATGTAAAAATACATGAAAAATAATATCAATATCTTCCAAGCATTTTATCTTGAATT
>QLOD02000033.1:18280940-18293958 GCA_003260245.2 Sideroxylon spinosum
ACCAAAGGCTTGGATTTGTGTGGTTCTGCTGTGCTGAATGACTCAAAGATGGAAGGCATTGATTGGTTTCACCTCATAGTTCTTTTCTATATTTATTTGACTTGAATTTAACCCATTTGGACAAATTCCGTAATGTTGATACTATTGTTGTGGTTAACTTAATGCAGGTTTCTAATTTGATGTTGATGAGTTTATCAGTACCATACACATGCCTTTTTGATTGTTTACACTTGGAATTGGGCATACGTCTCATTAGTCAATGTTGTTGAATCTTCGTTTGATCATTAGATCATTATAGGTTGGCTCCCTTTTAATGATTTTATCATAGAGGATGAGAGATGCCACGAAAATTGGAGTTCTGTTTGATTCTTTCTGTGAATGTAAATCCCTATCTATATTTTGTTGAAGCTAGAAAGCATTTAATAACTTATGAAGGAGTTTGCGGGTAACCGTTAGCATTGATTAGTGATAAAGAGTTGTTCCTCTCTATTGTTGTATATTTGTCAGATGGATGTGATGAAGTCAATGGAAAACCAAGTGAGTAGGACACCACTATCATGAAATGAACAAATTTATGTACCATGGTGCTGTCTGCCCCATTGGCGAAGGGAATACAAGAAGCGTTCTCATCATGTCTTTATTTGCGTATTTATTTGAACAAATTTTGGGATGATTGAACTTACATTTCAATTATAGATTATTTGTTTTCTCTCTATTGAAAGAGTATGTTTTTGTTTTTGGTAAGTAAGATAATTTGGATTAATGGGAGAAAATTACAACTATCTAAGGGGCATATCCCGATGTACGAAATAATTACTATCATTTATTTACAATCATTGAGATCCCCCATTTCAAACACAAATCAATATCATCAAGGGTACTTTTAGCTTTGTTCGAACTCGGACCTCATGCTTGATAATTGTGATTATGTTCTTACCTGGAGAGGTATTACCTTTAAATACTCTAGCATTCCTCTCAAGCCAGATATGGTAAATAGTTGCGGACCAAGCGGACTTACAAACATTGTTTGCAAAAGTTTTCTTGCTGAATTTGCCTACAGCCCATTGGATTTACTGATCCCAACTTTTCTTCGAACTTTGAATATTTTATAGATGGCATATTATGCTCCAAATTTCATTGGAGTATGAGCAAGCAAAGAAAAGATGGTTCACCGTTTCATTCTCTTTGTTGCATAAGACATGCCTTTGATTATTAGTAATGCCCCATTTTGCAAGCCAGTCTAGAGTATTGAGCCTCCTTTGAACAGCCAACTAAGAGATGAGATTGTGTTGTGGGATACAGCCTGCAAACCACACAAGCTTATGCCAGTGAACTGGAGACAGAGCTTCTTTGAGAGCTGACCAGGTTGCTGCAACTGAGCAGGAATTGTTGCTGGTTATACTCCAAATAAATTTGTCTTATCTCCTGTTGTTTGGTAAGTAATCTGGCAGATGTGAGGTAATTTCCATCAACTCCCAGGTATTGGGGTAGTGCCAAGACCAAGCATCATTTGAAACAATAGCCAAGAGGTTAGCATGTAAGGGAATACTAGCATCATAAGCCATTCTCAAACCAAACTTAGGCACAAGTAGGTCGAATGGGTGCCAATTGCTAAACCATAAGGAAGTGGTGTTGCTCTTGCCAATGTGATATTTGGAGAATTGGATAGCTATATCCCGTAATTTAGGTAGTTTCCTCCAAGTCCAAGAGCTGTCTTGTGGGGTCTTCACTTGCCAAAATCCTTGTCCTTTAACAGCTGTTTTTTGAAGATTGTTTAGCTGAGCAGAGATTCCATATATGTCCGAGCATAGAAGACTTATTCCATTCATCAATCTTTTTGATTCCTAGGCTGCCCTGTTTCTTTGTTCTATAGATGATCTCCCAAGAAACTTTGCTACCATGTAGCTTTAATTCAATACCAGACCAAAGGAATCTCCTTAATATTTGCTCAAGAGTTGTGCAAATATTCTTGGGCAAAATGAAATGCAAGCACCAATATACCTGGATGCTAGACAAAACAGCCCTGATAAGTTGTAATCTACCAGCATATGATAAGGCTTTACTTGACCAGCTCTTTACTCTTTGCAACATTTTATCAACAACTCCAAAACAGTCAGCAGATTTCATCTTTTTAGAAATTAATGGCACTCCCAAGTATCTTCTTGGTAATGCCCCCAGCTGAAAGCCAAGGATGGAGCAAAAATGCATCTTCCAATCATCATCGAGTGCAGCAATGAATACCTTACTCTTTGAATTGTTTGATAGAAGTCCAGAGAAGTTATGAAATTCCAAGAGTGTTTGCTTGATGATGAGGAAATAAGGCTCATCGGGTGTGTAAAGAATAAAAAGATCATCAGCAAAACAAAGGTGACTTATGATAGGATCTTTGCACTTGGGATGGTAGTTGAATTCTCCTCCATTGATGTGTTTTGTGAAGAGCCTAGAGAAATATTCCATAACAAGGATAAATAAGTAGGGAGAGATAGGATCACCTTATCTTATCCTTTAGGACCTCTGAAATAACCTTCAAGGGAGCCATTAATAGAGATAGAAAAGCTCGGGGAAGTAATGCAGGCCTTAGTCCAGCTCCTAAAATTTACTGGTAGTTCCAAAGCTTTGAGGATGTCCAAGATAAGGTTCCAAGCAATTGAATCAAAGGCTTTTGCTAGATCAATTTTGAGTGCAATTTTTGGACTCTCACCAGTCTCATGATAATTCCCTACAAGTTCTTGCATGAGCAAACTTTGGTCGAACACCCTTTAATGAATGCAGCTTGGTAAGGGACTATGATTAGGTCAAGAAACTTCTGCAATCTATTGGCAAGTATCTTAGAGATACATTTGTAAATTGTGGTGCCATAAGAGATAGGTCTGTAGTATCCCATGGAACTAGGATTGGGAAGTTTAGGGACTAAAGCAATGGCAGTAGAATTAATTTCCTTCAACAGTTTGTCCAAGCTAAAGAAAGATTGGAGAGCTTTAACAAAGTCATCACCAATGATATCCCAAGCCTCCTTGAAGAAGAAGGCAGTATAAACATCTGGCACAGGAGCTTTGTGATTCGGAAGGGAGAAAAGAGTAGACTTTATTTCGTCTTGAGTTACCTCAGCAGCCAATTCCCTAAGCAGTGCATCAGGGACTGTGCTAGACATATGGTATTCATTAGGAGTGCCTAGAAGATCCTTGAAGTGTTGCACGATGAAAACTTTAACTACATCATAGTTTTCTTGCCTCAAGCCATGCTTATATTAATAGAGATGATTTTATTTCTGGACCTGTGAGATTTAACCTTCCCGTGAAAATAAGCTGTGTATTGATTTCCTAATTTGTTGATCATATTATCCCTGGACTTTTGTTTAAAGAAAGCCTCCTCTGCTGGAAGAAGATGGTTATAATTCTTCAAAGCTTTCTACTTTTTAAACATCATGGCAGCAGCTGAAGGATTGAGAAATAACTTTACTTGGAATCTCTCCAGTTGTTCTTTAGCAGCATGAACTTTTTTAAAGATGTTTCCGTAATGTTGAGTATTGAATGCCTTCAGATATGCTTTAAGAATTCTGAGCTTTGCACAGAGCTGGTGCATTGGAGTCCCTTAACTTCTATATTCCATGATTTCTTCACAATATCTTTAAATCCTGGATGCTTAGTCCAAAAGTTGTAGAACTTAAAAGGCTTCTTCCCAGATGGAAATTGAGTTTTGAGATTGACTAGGCTTGGGCAGTGGTCTGAAATCTCAGGAGGGAGAAAAGCTGCTTCAGACCCAGTGTATTTATCAAGCCAAGCTCCAATCACCAACAAAAGTTGCATGGAACAAAATAGAGAGGAACTTATGACTGATTTTACAATGGATAGCTTGATCAGTACAATCTTCAATACTAAGATTAATGCAGAGGGGATCCCACAAAATAACAATTCTTGCAGCATCAGCATTGCCGCAATTAGCAAAATGATTATAATCAGCTTTAATAGCTGTACAAATTTTAGGAACATTAAAGTGTCTCACTTTAGTTTCAAGCAAGCACACAAAATTAAGGTGGTGAGACTTCAATAGCTGCTTAATCGCATGATGTTTATTGGGTTGTTATAGCCCCTAATATTCCAAGTAGCAAAATTCATTTGGAAGGAGAGGGGGAATCAGAATTCTTACTTGAGGAGTGTGCATTTTTCTTATTTTTCTTCTTCCTGCTTTTCGAGGAATTGCTGTCTTCAGTTGACTGGGCATGCTTCGATGGCAGATCATTGGGCTGTGAAACAACTAATGGAGTAGGCTCATTTTCTTCTATTTTTGCTAATTCTGCTGAGGCAATGAGATTACTCTCAGAGGGAGACTATGTACCAGCTTCTGTGCATAAAACAGCATCATCAGCAATTGCATTCCTCTGTGGGGAGTTAACAATCATAGATGCATTGGGATGTATCAGGTTCTCCTCATTTTGCTCATCACCTCTGTTGTGTCAGCTACTCCATTTGTTTCCATTAGATCTTGCTTCATATCATCAGCAGGACTAGGTATAGAAGGTGCAGAAGCAACAGGCTCGCAGCCTGCTGCAATAGAAGTTACCAGAAACCTGCTCGCCCGCTATAGAAGATAAAGAGCTTAAAATCATTGGCTCACTAAGCATTTGCTGATCTTTAGATTCTTCAAGGACTGCAAACTGGTGAGTCAATGCAATGGTGTTAAATGTTGAAGGAGCTTTAGTAGCTTGGTATATAGAACCCACATTAGGAGGTGGCATGGGCTGCTCAGACAGAGTTAATGGTTGAGCTGCTGTTGCAAACTGAGTTCCTTCATAAGTTGTAGCAGATTGATTCATATTTTGGGGCCCGGGTTCCATCTGCATTGGTGCTGTCTTGGGAAACTTTGGGCCTCCACTTCTGCTTGCTAATCTTTGGGCACTGGGGACTTTTGAGGCTATAGCTTTTACGAATGCTACACAGCTCTGAGATCCATTCATATTCAATATGTTGTAGGTATGAATTACCTTCATGGTCAGTCACCTCAATGCTTTGTGGCAGAGTAGATTCAGTGGTTACTTCAACACAAACCCTTGCAAAAGATAGTCTTTTTTTTGTTGCTGTCATACGATCTGTAAAAGGGGGTTTTCCAATGATGCTTGAGAGTTTACTTAGTGCTTTAGCTGACCAAAGATGGAGCTTGAGATGGGGAAATCTTATCCAAAATGGAATTGAGTCAAGCTCGTCCTTCTTATGAGTGCAGCATGGAGACCAAGGTTTTAAGGATTAATGGTTTATCATAATAACTCCATGGCCCTGTTTCTAAAACCTCGAGTTTTGTATCCTCATCTCGGAAATTGAATATGAACATGCCACTTTTCAGTATAAATAAGTCTATGCTCCCAAAAGCTTTCCATTTTTTGTCAATAAATTGCTTCATAAATTTGTAAGGAGGTTTGGTACCAATTACATGGCCAAGTAATGCTTTCTGCCATCTATCCAGCTCCTCCTTAACATCCTCAAGAGAGAGTGTGACATTTGGATTATTACTCACGTTAGAGGAGGAGTCAGGAATGAATTCCAGTTGGATCGCATTGTTTCTAACTCTAGTAGCTTGAAAAAGATTAGCCCATGTAGTGATGGGAGTTTCTTGCAGCAAGTTAGCAGAAGCTTAAGGTTGTTAAGTGGACGAAATTCTTTAAGGTTGGATGGGCTTAAGTTAAATAAAGATTGCTGTATGGAAGTTTTAGTTTCATTACGCTGAAATGAATTGCATTGGGTAACAAATGAGCCCATGGTCATGGCCTTGTTTTCATTGGACTGTTTGGATTGGTTTTAATGGTGGTGGGTTTATGGTTTGATTAAGCGGGCTCTGGGTAATAGTTTGCTGAGCTGAAAAAAACCCATTTGACCAATGGCATTAGGCGGGAAAGAAAGATCTAGAGACTTAGGAGAGATAGTGTGTGTCTGCTTGGACAGAGTGGGGCGCCAAGTGGAGCAATTTTGAATCTTGCCCACCGCTAGTAGGGACACGTTTTGTTTAATGAAGTAAGGAGGAGTTTGGATCAGCCACAGGAGTACTGATAAACTTACCATGTTCCTCCTGCTGCAGGATGCTCACATCGCTTCTTGTGAGGTTGATTGATTTTTCCAGATCAATCTGAGACTGTAGAATCAATGCTTATTCAGCATTGGCCCCTAGAATTCCATTCACCAGTGGTAAATAACCATCTGGATTAAATTAAGAATTCCTTTGCTGGCAATCAAACCGGCTGGAACTAGAGATCCCATTTTGGCTTAGAGTAGGTTGTGGACTATTTGCTGTGGCCTGTGCAATAGAAAGATAGTTGCTTGAATTCCTTGTTGCAACATGGGTATTACCTTTACCAGCTCTTATAAGATTAATTTCAGCTCTCAGATCATCTAAGTTTCTGCGAGGTGGAGCAAAGGATCGCATCTTGGATGGAGATGCAGGACATGACTTAGGAAGAGTGGCATTTTCAAGATCTAATAAAACATTCTTTTCGGACCAGGAAGATGATTGAGAAGGTATATTCCCAGGTGAGTTTTCTTGAGTGCTTCCTTGAGGAACATCATTTGAGTATATGCCTTTTGATGAGCTCTGCGATGACTTTTTGAACTGATCACTTCCCAAACCAATTTTGTCTTCTAATGCTGAAAAAGTGCATGAGGAATTTGGATGAACGGGTAAATTTGATTCAAGAGAGCTGGGTTAGATGATTTTTGGCTGTGATCATCCATGGAAGGTTTAGAGAGAGAAAAAGAAGAGAGAGAAGATCTCAGTGACTTTTTCGATTAAGTACATGGTGAAAAGAGCTTATTTATCTGAAAAAATATTAGGTTGATGAAACTCCATTTCAATTATAGTCATTGCTCTCTCTCTCTCTATATATATATATGTTTTTTTCCCCTGTTTTCTGGGTTTGGTTGAAAATTTCCTGTTCGGGTTGAGAATTGAAGGACCATTTCTGCAGTGCGTGGAATGCAAGTAATGCATATGTATGGTGTGAAACAATGTGTCACAGTCAAATTCTGGGAGAAATAATTTTATTCTGGAAATTGTTTTTAACTCTTTCATGTGTCATACATTTTTTAAAGCAATGGTTTTTACTCTTTCAAAAGGCTCTTTTGTGTGCTTAACACTAGTGTCATTCTCATGTTAATCAGGCATCTTTAACCTATTGAAAGCCTTTTTTTTGGTTGTATTTTTATAGTTAGGTTGTGTACGACCATATTTAGCCTATCAAAAGGCATATTTCGTGTACTTTATGGTTTAGTTATGTGCCATTAGTATGTGTGGGCCACGTTGTTTATTTTGGGTATTTCTTTTTCGTGTTTTTTAACAGTGAAGTATGGAGAGCTTTGTGATTCCTCCATTTTTTATTTGTGCTTAACAAGTTATATTGAGAATCTTATTGCTCTACTTTGGTTTAGTTTTGGTACGTTATGAACTTATTAACATGGAATCCAATAGATTCAAGAGAACATAATGATTAATTCTAATTGATTTCCTGTGGATAGTTGGGGTTTATAATAGAGTGGATATTTGGGTTTGAAATCCATTAGCTATCAAAAGAACTATCATTAATTATTGTGTGGTACTTCATGAAGATCTAACAAGTCTAGCAAATTAATCTCCAAAGAAAAAAACAAGATTAGCAAATATCATTTTAGATTTATTGTTGATCTTCCGTGGAATGACCTTTTCATGTTAGTTTTGATGGGAGATTATTATCTAAAGTTAACTTATCTTAGGAGGATGTTAATGTTTTTAGAGGCGGAGATCTTACAAATTATTGCCTTTTATTCTGCATTGGAACATTTGGAAGGGTGTGATGAAGTAGAGGGTGTGTTGTTCTTAAGTTTTATTGTTTTGGGAGGTTGAGAGATGACATCAGGTGGTTGCCCCTCGTTGCTGTGTTTGTAAGGCTATGGATTATAGGAACAAATCTAGTTGAATGAAACTACAATTAGAGGGTGTGTTCTTCTTGAGTTTTATCGTGGTGAGTGATGATGATGACATCCGTATTATCCACTTCCTTCAGAATACATCCCTCGAGAAATAATTTGTTGGTTATCCTTGCTAGTCTGTTAGTTTCCCTAGGCTAGCCCCTTGATATTCCCTTTTTGTATTTTCTTATTTAAGTAATGTTTGTTGGCTTTGTAATGCCCTCCCTTCTCTTCTTTTTCTTCTTCTTCCTTAGCTTTTTATCTTCTCTCTTGCTTGATTCTTCTCTCTCTTACTTGATTTTTTTCTTTCTTTGTTTTAATTCTTTGTTGTTCCGCATCAAGTGAATTGCTTACTTTCCTAATAGTTGGAGGAGCGAAGGCTGGTCATATGTTTGTTGAATGGGAGAAATTTAATTTAATCGAAATTTCCTTCTACTTCTAGTTGTGTTATTAATTTATTATATTCTTTCTTGGTGGTAAAATGATTTATGTTGATATCCATTACCCAAAAAAATTGTTTTCATGACTTTGATGTTACTGTCTATTATATTTGCTAAAAAACACCTTACAATTTATTCAATTTGTATCTTTTGTTGTCAAGTTAGGAGGCATGTACAGTTCTACGAGAAACCATGTCCATGTTGGGCTAGACTCCTCAAATACTCCTTGGACACAAGTCTACTTATTTTATAATATTTTCTATATTTTTAAAATAGAATAAAATTTGACACTCATGAACTATATTTCAATATTGAAAATGTGACCTATTACTATCTCCTTAGATCTTATAAGAATTCTCAAACCGCCTAATTTTCAACCCTTTTATCGATTTCTTTTTTCTAAAGCTCCATTATGACTTTATATTCGTGTTCATTTTATATGAGAAATAATTTCTTAATATTTTAGTAATTACAAATTTATATCTATTTGCCGGTTTAAAAATTGTTGTGTCGAGTTAACCATTAAAAAAAAAAAAATTTATTGTGTCAAGAGTTGCATCTTACGACACTTGCCCATGTCTAGTGTCTATGTTGGTGTTACCTTTAGTTCTTTGTTGTGAAATAGTTGAAAAAGTTTTTTTTTCTAAGAACAAATGAAACAATAATGAAATAATAGTTCTAATAGTTATAATGAGGTACACTGATATCTTAATTATTATTATTATTATTTCAAAAAAAAAAAAATTATCATCGTCGATCGTTAGCATCGACTTCGTCGGCATTGTGCGTTTCAGTCTTTATCGACAACCATCGTTGTAAGCCTAGACAATCTCCTTCATAGACTTTGACAGCGCTTCAGTCGGCGTCTCTCCTTCGCTTGCTGTCATAGTCTTAGACGATCTCCATCAACGTCATTAGCGATTAGCGAAGCCTTCACCTTCGTCATCACTTTCATCAGCGAAGAGAACTCCAATGAGATGGTGAACATTTTTCAAAGGACACAAAATGATATAATGGGTTTTTAGTACATTTCTTTGTTCCTTTCCTAATAGCAATAGGCCAATCAATATCAGATATAAGTTTAGCTGGCAAAGGAGGACTAGAAACTGTTACCTCATTTCCAGAGTTAGGGTTTGATTCTTAGACTTGAACTAGTTCAGAACTAGATTCTTCCTCATTGAATATACTTGAGAGAACCATGGGTTATCAAGTGTCGTCACCTTTAGTCATAGGTTTTGAGATATTGGTTGGTGCAAATATGGATTAAGGCTGGTCTTAAGGACAAGGAGGCCGGTTCTGAGCAGATACAAAGTTGGGACGTTTTTGAGAAGATGGAGAATATGGAGGCAAATCAAGTAGGCTAAAGTCTGTATCCTTGTCCAAAAATATTGTCTCCCCCCTGAAGATAAGGTTTAGAAAAGTAAGACTCATGTTCAACCAAGGTGACATCGGCAGAAACAAAGGTTTTTTTGGTTGGAGGATGCTAGAACCCATACCCCTTTTTTTTTGGTTGAAGAATAGGCTATAAAAACACATCTTACTGCTCTGGAGTCCAATTTTCCTCTATTTTGACTGTGAATATGAACAAACGACACAATCAAATATTTCAAGAATAAGATGATTTGTGGTATGAATATTAGGCTAGAACTGGGAGAGTGTAACAATAGGACTTTTCAATCCCAAAACTCTTGATGGTGATTTGTTCATGAGATGTGTAGCTATAAGAATGACTTCCCCCCTAATAATGTTTTGGCACATTGTTTTGAAACAGAAATGCCCTCATTGTGGTCAGCAAGTGACTATTTTTCCTCTGCTACTCTATTCTGTTGTGGAGTGATAACACAAGATGACTCATGAATGATCCCTTCCCGTAAGAAATATGGTGACAAAATTTGATTGAAATAATCCCCCATTATCAGATCTAAACTTTTTGAATTGAACCCCGAACTGAGTTTTGATCATGTTATGAAAATTTGGGTAGGCACTACTAACATCAGATATGGATTTTAGCAAGAAAACCTAGTCGCCCTAGTACAATCATCAATGAAAGAAATGAACCATCTAGTACCTGAAATATTTGGAATAGTGGATGGACCCCAGATGTCACTATGTATCAATGCAAAACGAGTAGAGCTTCTTGTAGTACTGTTTGGAAAACTTACACGTCTATGTTTTGCAAGTTCACAAATATCACAATGAAAGTTCTCACTATTTAGCGCTTTGGATAAAGAAGGAAACATGATTTTAAGAATTCCGAAGGAAGGGTGTCCAAGTCTTCGATGGTGAAGCCAAATTTTATCTTTATTGGCATGAGAATGTTGAAAAAAATGATTAAGGTGATCTACCCTTGCTAACTCTCGGGTTCTCAAGTACTTCAAGGTAATACAATCCATCCTTCTCTTTAGCATGTCTAATTATCATCTCCGAACCCTGGTTTTGAAATACACAATGAGTGGAAAAAAAGGTTGCTTTGCAGTCCAAGTCATGAGGAAGTTTATTTATGGACACAAGGTTAGTAGATAGAAACAAAATTAGTGGATAGCTTTAGAACATGGAGTACATTCCTATGAATAAATGAGGGACTAATCTTGATGTTTCCAACACTTGCTATAGTGGTTAATGAACCATCTACTGTAGTTATTTTTCTATTGCTAGTATAAGGGACATATGTACTAAATTTATGAGAAGAATGTGTCATATGATCTGTTGTTTCTAAGTCAATAATCCAAGAATTCACAAATGCACTATCTGAGGTATTTAAACCATGTGAAAGAGGAAATTTACCTTAATGTGCCAATGAGCAGATATTAGGGTTTTTAAGAGTTACCAATAGGTCTTGTAGCTTCTTGTTTGTTTCAGCCATGGTGATTCGTAGAGCTAATCGAATATGAAAAAGCTTGGACCACAAAGGTCTACTGTCAACTGTAGATGATTTGAGGAGCGATGGTCGACGACTGAAGAAGCATGTTTGGAGATTGCACGGAGGTAGTGGTCGACGATTTGAGTAGTGATGAATGACAACTATAAAAACGTGATTGAGGTCGCACGGTGATGACAATTGGAGAGGCGCAACCTATTATAGTCGTCGATCGACAAACGATGATAGCAGAGGCAAAGTCTATTGTAGTCAATGATCGACATCGATGATGGGAGAATCGATCCCCATCGCGATCGATGGACAAAGAGACGATAATGAGAATCGACCTCTGCTGTGACCGATGAAGGAGGAGGCGATGATCGTTGCAAACGTAGGCTAGGGTTTTTTTACGTCAATCACAAAGACAACTAGAATGCTGACACTAACCTAGCTATCATCGGAAAGAATCGACGATGGTCGTGAAAGTACTTAGGAGGTTTGACGATGATCTTGCAAATTGTCTGGGATTGTTTTCTAGAGGAGACGAAGACCGCGATGGTTGATGAGCAATTAAGGCTGAAGAAATTTGAAAAATTTTTTGGCAATGAAGGCCCAACAAACTGAAGAAACAAAAAACAAAAACAAAAAAAAGGGGAAGAATTCTTAGCAATGAAGGCTATCTTTGGTTTTATGCATGGGAGATCAATCATGGAGGCTATCTTTCTCCTGAAGAGGTTGATGGAATCGTATAAAAAAGGTCAAAAAGCTTTGCACATGGTGTTCATTGATTTAGAGAAGGCCTATGGTCGGGTTTCTAAGGAGATTTTATGGAGAGTATTGGAAAAGAAAGGAGTGTGTGTCGCATATATGGAGGCAATAAAGGACATGTATGATAGAGCCGTGACATCTATATGGACGATTGGCGGAGAGACTAAGGAATTTTCTACCACGATTGGTCTACACCAAGGCTCAGCGTTAAGCGCGTACTTATTTGCCTTAGTTATGGATGAGATTGCAAGATATATTCAGGATGAGATGCCGTGGTGTATGCTATTTGCAGATGGCATAGTTTTAGTAGATGAGGCGAGAGAAGGAATGAATGCTAAGTTAGAATTGTGATGGGAAATGTTAGAGACAAAAGGTTTTAGACTAAGTCGATACAAAATGGAATATATGGAATGCAAGTTTAGCTAAAGTAGGATAACTGATGGCGTAGAAGTGAGTTCGGGCACACAAAAGATTGCAGAGAAAGTAAAATTTAGGTATCTTGGATCTATGGTGCAATAGGATGGAGGGAGAGGGAACGTTAGATCTATGGACCAAATGGAGGAGTGTTTCGGGGTCTTGTGTGATCGGAAAGTTCCCTTCAAGGTGAAAGGAAGGTATTATAAGGTGGTGGTAATACCAGCGTTGATATATGGATCAGAGTGTTGGGTAGTAAAACATAATCATGTTCAGAAGATGGCAGTTGTGGAGATGAAAATATTAGGATGGATGTGCATGATCACAAGGGGAGATAGGGTTAGGAACGAGGAGATTAGGTGTAAAGTAGGAATAGCACCGATTGAAGATAAAATGAGAGAAAATCGTTTAAGATGGTTCGGCCAATTTAGAATGCGTCCAATGGAGGCACCAGTTGAAAGGTGTGAAAGCATGGAAATTGTTAGGAGAGGGAGAGGGAGACCGAAGAGAAATTGAAAAGAAACTATAAGACATAACCTTATCTCCATGGATTTAACAGAGGACATAGCCCTAAACAGATTTGATTGGTGTCGTCAAATCCATATAGCCGACCC